>CAUYSK010037076.1:0-12332 GCA_963575035.1 Avahi laniger | reverse complement strand
TCTCACTGTGTTGCCCGGGCTAGAGTGCTGTGGCGTCATCCTAGCTCACAGCAACCCCAGAATCCTGGGCTCAAGCGATCCTCCTGCCTCAGCCTCCCGAGTAGCTGGGACTACAGGCATGCGCCACCATGCCCGGCTAATAACAACCATTTTTTAAAAAGAGATATAGATTAAGTATACAGGAGTGAAATGACATGAAGTCTGATATTTGCTTTAAAACACTTCAAGAACAAAGGAGAGGGTTGTTGAATGAAAAAAGATGGGCAATATCTTGAAAATTGTTGCACCTAGGATGAGTATTTATTATAACTATTTATTTTTGTTTATTTGAAATTTCTCATAATAAAATTAATTTATAAAATACATATGCTATTCCTTTGATTCTTGTCCAAAAGCATATTTCTTTTTGTTTATATATCAAATAGAGAGGACTGCTTGCAAGTTCATGTCCTTGTTTTAATAAACACTTACATTTTCCTCACTGAGGAATATGTTGTCTGGTTGGTTTCCACCATGCACCTAAAAAGGCCCACACTGTTAGTCCAAATCCATGACAGAGTGCCACCACCAATGCATGGTAGCTACTACTATCCTATCCTCATAACTGTTAGAAAAGACTACTTTAGGCATGTGTCTAACAATTTTAATCTTACTTAGGGGCAATATATAGCACATTCTCTTTGAATCATAGTATTTATTATAAGAAGCCTGGGTACAAACAAACAGAAAGGCAGACAATCAGAGCTAACAAAAACAGTTAATGATTTAAAAAATAAAGACACAAGAAAATATGGATGTACACTATCCATAGGGGGAAACCAGAAAAAGAAAGAAGAACTACAAGAGAAGGGGAAGAAAAACAATGAGTAAGGAACAAAAAAGAATGGGTAGACAGCAAAGGACAGAAAAATAAAAGGAACAAAGAAAAACAGAATGAAGGAGAAGAGGGCAGGAAGCAAAAGAAGAGGAAAGAGAGGACAAAAAGACAAGGCACAACAAATAAGCACCAATAAATTTGTGGCTGTCCAATGAACTTGTTGCAAACACATTTTTGGAAGTATTATGGATTTTAAAAGTTAAGCAAGTAGTCCAATTAGATAAATATTCCAATAAATATCTCATTATAAGTAAAACTAAGACAAATTGTTCTTACCTTGACGAAGGTAGTAAATCACTAAGTTTAGCCTCGCTTCAGGAATGACATCAACCAGGGGAGGTAAAACTTGCAAAGCCCCTTCGCCTCCTCGGAAAACAACCTAGAGATAGAGAAATTGTTATTATGGCAAAAGTATGTATATATCTATTGGTGGAAATGTTTAAGGAGCTGCCACATATAACTGAATTCATGATATACAACTAAAATTGCTCTGGCAATCAGTTAATATATCGAGAGCTTTTATTATTGGCTGAATTTATTATTACTTAACTAATCCTTAGGCTTCTTACTCTCTTTTTTCCCTCCCCTATGCTTTTGGTCCTTAATAGCCCTGTCATATTTAAACATTTCATTTTCCACCGTATCTAAAACCTATTTCCACTATCATTCTCTATACCCTTGCTCTTCTTTATTTTTATTCATAGTCCTTATCACTTCATATTATTATATATTTCTTTGTTAATCTGTTTATCTGTTATGCCCACCAGAATATAATCTCCATAAGACAAGGAACTTTGTCAGCCCCTAGAACTGTGACCAGTATAGCTGGCACTCAGTTATTTTTTAAAAGGACGAATATATTTTTCAAGCTTTGTCTATACACATGACCTTAACTTCATGGAAAGAAAGCCTGTATCTAAATTATAATAAGAAATAGGATAAAGGTATACCCCTTACTGCATACATTTCCTTTTCTCATCATAAGAACTGCAGAAAACTCAAGTACCCAATAATTAATGTAACTTTTTTCTAGACAGACACTTTACATTGAAACTCCATGGAAGAATTTATATAACCTTTTTGAGCTTGTTTCCTCATCTCTAAGCGGCATTAGTAATGTCTACCTTTCAGGGTTATTATGAGGGTTAAGTGAGTTAAAGTGGGCTAAATGTGTACCTACTATATGCCTGTTACTCTAATAAACACTGGGGTTACAACAGGAACAAGTCACTCCCCTGTCACGGTAGAGACTAGTCAAGTGGGGAGAGCAAAGAAATAAATATGTCGTCAGATGATAATAAGCGCTATAGAGAAAAGCTAAAAAATCAAACAAAAAAAAAACTATTTATGAAGGGACAATTTGTTTTGTGCACTGTTGTATTTCTAGAGCCTAGCATAGTGTCTGGCATATAGCAAATTATTTCACAGATAAATATACAGAAATCAAGGCCATCAGGCATGAACTACCTAATCTCTTATTTCTACCTCAAAATATCTATTTGGTCTTTTTTGATTCCTCTTTGAGATGTTCCTTTCTTTTGCCAAGATTAATTCATTCACCTGTCTTCTAGATCCCATGAGTTCCAATTCCTTTTGGACCTCATTTCTCCATTAATCATTGTATCTTCAATCTTCCCAAAGCCCTGGTCCTACTTCTCATCATTAAACATACAAAAGTGTTTTTGTTATATTGAAAAATCTTCCACTTGGCTCCATGTTCCCTCTGGAGAGTGTCCTATTTTTCTCCTTTCTTTTAATGCCACACTTAAAAAGCATGTGGCTTCCTGTTTCGACCTTCTTCTCATCCTCTCACTCCTCAACGTCCCCCAAAATTGGCTTCTGCTCTCAGCAAACAAGTCCACAAATTAACGCCTTTAGCCAAATTCAATGGACTTTTCTGTCCTCTTGTTCCATAACATGTCTGCAGCTTTGACACTGATGCCTATAAGATGACAATAACAGAGCCATTTACTAAATGCATGCTGTGTATTACCTCATTACCACAAAAAAGTGAGATAAGTACTTTAATTTTCCCTATTCTACACATATCAGAACACTGAGACTCAGCAATGTTAAGTGACTTACCCGAAGTTACAAAGCTAGTACATGGTATGGCTTGATTTTTGACCTCAGATTTGACTTCAGAAGTTGATTTTTTTTATTTCAAAAGATTTACGGGGTACAAGTGTTTTTCATTATATGGATGAATTGTATAACGCTGAATCAAGGCTTTTAGTGTACCTGCCACCAAGAGTAGTATACATTATACCCAATAGGCAATTTTTTTTATCACCCTCCCTGCTTCTTAGTTGCCAATGTTCACTACACCAAAAAGTTGACATTTTTAACAACCATTTATATTGCCCCAGTATTTTCCAGGCTTTAAAAAAAAATTATAAAAGTAATATGTGTTCATTGGAAAAAAGCTTAAATACAGTATTATATTAGGAAATTATAAAAGGAAAATTTACAAATTTATTATAAAAGGAAAATTTCCATATTCTTTTTCTCTCTAATCCCACTCACCAAGAATAATCCCTATTTACTATTTGACATGTTTCTTCCAGTTATATATACATACAGTGACTAGTTCTTTACCTTGGCTGTATATATCTACCTGGGAAGCTTTTAAGAAAAATACTGATAGCTGGGCTCCAGACCAATCATTAAATAAGAATCCCTGTCTCTTCTGAATTTTCTTGTGGCAAAAAAAAAGAAAGAGAAAGGGAAAGGAAGGAAGGCAGACAGACAGACTGAATCCCTGGGGGTGGAGCCCATTCATCATTAGTTTCAAAAGCCTCCCAGGTGATTACGCTGTGCAGCTGTAAATGACATTACATTATCTAGGTGCTGCTTCTTGTCTTCCCTTTCTTGTCTCATTTGCTGATTCTCTTTCCTTCAGCCCTATAAATACAGATGCTCTTTTGGAACCATAGTTTCCTGCTTTTAATTCTTTATTCCAAATTTAATTGTCAGGACTTTAGCAACTGAAAATCTTCCATATTTAATTGTCAGTACTCTTATGATAATTCCTAAATCTAAAGTCTTGATCTGTCTCCAAGCTTAAATTCCAGACCACTATCTTCTAATGTATCATTCTCCAAAAAAATTAATCTGGCTTCAATTTATAAACCAGATTAGAAGTGAAAAGATTAGATGCAGGAGCCCATAATAGAAACTATCCAAATAAAACAATATCTGTGATGAAGGCCTGAATTAGAAACGAAATGGAATAAATATAAGACACTGTCAAAAAAGAATTACTAGGATTTAGTGACTGAGCAGGTAACAGAAATAAAGGGAAGTGGAGTCTAAAACAGCAGTGTTTTTCAGCAAGGGTATTTGGAGAACTGGTGCTAATGAAAGGAATAGAGAAATCAGAGGAGAAAGGTGTAATTATCATCATCACCATTTTTAGATGGGGAATCTGAGACTCAGTAACATTAAATTTCCCTATGTCCCCACGTGTCTGAATTGAAAGCAGCTTCTCTGAATCTCACTATATTACATGGTCAATAAAATAAAACTTAATCTGAGCTTCGATTTTTTTTGGCAATGGCCAACATAATCTAGCCATAAACCTAACCACCCCTATTCAACTTTGGTGTCCACTATTCCCCAGTGCAAACTTACTTTTCCAGTAAGATCAATCTGCTCACAATCTTTTACATGTCATCCTCGTCCTAGCTCCATGTCCTTGACTAGAATGAACCCTCAAATGTCAGCTATCCTTAAAAGACCTGAAAATCTTTCCCATTTATTCGAACCACAGTGATATGTTACTTTTCTTTGCCAAAAACCAAACAATTGGATCTACACTGCCTTGTACTTCTTTCCAAATGTTATACATATTCCTGCCCTCCCAATCAGGATTTCCTTGAGGAAAGAAACTAAGATTTTAAACTCATTTCCTCCACAGCAAGGAGGGGTTCCCTTGGAAGGGAGCATTATTTGCTGGAGCATCTCATTAATTCATCTTTCTAAATGCTGTGATGTACCAAAGTATAGGAGGAGTGAAGGCAGTCAAGACGGGAAACCATTATTCACCAGATTGTGCCTGATGAGTTCTTTAGCAAATTCAAAGGACGAAGAAGCGTTGTCCATCAAGCTTTTGAGTTCTGCCTGAAATTTAAAAAGAAAAGCTTATGAAAATGACAAGTGTATAGTTCTTATACCACATATTTATATAATGCTTTATAATTTACAAAAAATTAACATGCTATTCATTTGGTCCTCATGATAGTAAGTCAATGTAATTATTATTATCTACATTTTATAGATGAGAACAATGATGCTTATAAATGTTAAGTGACTTGAACCTCATATTAAGCAGCAAGTTTGAAAACTGGTGCACTCAAATCTGAAGACTTCTAGAGTTAGCCTTTTCTTTCAGTGCCGAGGGTGATAAAGGAGCTAAGCCTTTAACAACTAAGATTGATTCTTTAATCTGACCATTCCTCTTATACACTGAATTCTCATAGTTCCTCCTTTCTACTGAATTCCCCTTTATTTACATAATGCAATTCAAGTACCTCCTATCTTGTTTTATTGTTTATTAGATCTAGCATATCTCTTCTGTATCTCTTGCCCCCTTAACCTTCCTTAGAAGAAATGATCGGCCATTTCCACTAACATCCTAGACATCACTTACCCCTTCCTCAGGTTTCTGCTATTCCTACATTTCCAACCAAAATTTTGAGTTCCTCTCATTCTTTTTCTAACTCTATCAGTGGGTAGATAAGTTTTTCTGGATAAAGTCATTATATTCTTGATTCTTCTCACTAACCACTATAACCTTGTTCTGCCTGATCTCACTGTTGGGAGCGCACATCTACTCAGAATCCTTTTATTAATCTATTCTCTTGCCCACAGTTGTTTTGGGATTTTTTTTCTCCCCTAGTACATATTCAATCTACTTTGAAATCATATAGTCCCTGGAAAACTTCACTGCACACTTGAGAAAATGAAAGTGAAAAGGTAAAAATCTTTTAGTACTATGAGGATAGTTTTGATCTTAGGCAAGACCAGCCATTAGGACGAAGGGTGGGTGAGACAAGTGAGGTGCCCAGGGCACAAAGCTTAAGGAGGCGTTTGTGCAAGTGGTGCAAGGGCTAATGCTTAAACTTTGTGCCTAGGCAGCTTGCTTGCCTCATCCTAGTCCTGGCCTGTCTGAAACGGTCTCAGGGACCCCAGCAGTTGCAGATCACATTATGATAATGACTACACTAGATTATTCAAATCAATACTCTCACTGAAAATAATTTAAAAAAAACAGATAAATTATGAAAATATTTTCTTAAGACTATCAAAGAGATGACAAGAAAGAGATACCATATAAAAAATGAAGGGGAAAAGCTGTACTCAGAGAAGTAAGAAAGCACAGAAACCATTTTTGCTCTGGAGGCTTTACTGATTTTGGAAAATTAGAACTTTTAGTTGATAGTCTTGCCAGGCAACAAGGACAAAAAACAAAGCCCAGTACCACATGGTGAGAAGTCTAAAAAGGAGACCCTTTTCACAATCAGCTAGGACTCCAAAGAGCTACCTACACTGTCAAGGGAAGGATGGAATGGAACTTGTATACCCCTTGTGTAGAATTACAGCTCAGTTAGAATCCTATGGGCAATTCAGGGACTCTCAAGTCTTGAATTTGGTTTAAAGGTGGTCTTAACCGATGGTTCTCCTCAGTAGCGAGCAGAGCAAATATATATCATTTAGGGAGGAAAGTGCCTTTGTTACAGGGTTTAAATTATTCCTATAAGTAATTTTTCAAATACTATGTCCAACATACAAAGATAACCTGACATACAAAGAAACCAGACTCCAGGAAGGCAAACCAGGAGAAACAAGAGAAAACAGAATCAAACCCATAAAAACTTCAGAAATTCAAATTATCAAACTCAGATCACAAAACAACAATTTTAAGAAATGTTTAAGAATGTTTAAAAAAATAAAAGGCAAACATAAAGACAGGAAACTGTAAAAAGTAAAGAGTTTTTAAAAAGTAAGAACTTCTAGAAATATAAAATACTACTAATGAACTTAATAACTGAATGGCCAAGTATTCTATAAATGAGCCAAAGATTGTCTCTGTATATTGGCCTCTAGATTATTTATTTCTTCATAGCAGGCTATAGCCTGTTAGTTCAGAAGCCTTCTGGAACCAAACTCAAATTTTTACACATTTAATTTTTTTAAATGTAGGCCAAATGAGCAGATTTTTAGGCTTTAAGAGTCTGCTGATTTGCATATCTAACAAAACTGTGCCCAACATCTGCTAGTCATAGATAAGGTAAACCCTGGGGATAGAAAGATCCCAAGTAGCTACTGCCCTCCAGAGCTCTCTGACCCAGAGACTGTCCTGCCCACTCATGCTGCTGAGAGACATCGTCTAGACATGTGTGTTTCCAGTCTGATTCCTCTCACTCCTCTCCTGGGAGTTACCTTGCCCTCCTCCCCTTCTGAATAGTGGCTCCTGTGCCATTGCCTCTGGACAGTTGCGTACTATGAGGAACTTCCTCATTATCCCAATAAGGTTTGTGTGCTATCATCACCTCATGGTCATATCTTTTTCCTTGCTGAGCCCTGAAATTCCTTAAACTCCCTACATTAGGTTTGACAGCAGGCTAGACACATCATAAAATAAGAATTAGTGAGTGGAGGCCAGGAGCAGTGGCTCACGCCTGTAATCTCAGCACTTTGGGAGGCCGAGGCAGGAGGACTGCTTGTGCCCAGGATTTTGAGACCAGCCTGAGCAATATAGCCAGACCCCTGTCTCTACAAAAAGTTTAATTTCTGAAACTAGCACAGGAAAAAAAGATAAAAAATATTCAATCAAAACCAATCCAAAAAATAAGAAAGGAAAGAAAAATAAACATAAGAGGTGAGACAAATGGAAACACAAAATAAGATGGTAGATTTAAATCTAAGTAACCAGAAATTAACTAAATATAATTGAATTAAATACTCTAATTAAAAGACAAGGGCCTGGTGCAGTGGCTCACGCCTGTAATCCCAGCACTCTGGGAGGCTGAGGCGGGTGGATTGTTTGAGCTCAGGAGTTCGAAACCAGCCTGAGCAAGAGCGAGATCCCATCTCTACTAAAAATAGAAAGAAATTAATCAGACAACTAAAAATATATAGAAAAAATTAGCTGGGCATGGTGGCGCATGCCTGTAGTCCCAGCTCCTCGGGAGGCTGAGGCAGTAGGATCGCTTGAGCCCAGGAGTTTGAGGTTGTTGTGAGCTACGCTGACGCTATGGCACTCTAGCCCAGGCAAAAAGAGTGAGACTCTGTCTCAAAAAAAAAAAACAAAAAGTTAGCCAGGTGTGGTGGCACGTGCCTGTAGTCCCAGCTACTCAGGAGTCCGAAACAGGAGGATTACTTGAGCCTAGGAGTTTGAGGTTACAGTGAGCTATGATGATGCCACTGTACTCTACCCTGGGCAATAGAGCAAGACCCTATTTCAAGAAAAAAAAAAAAAACCCTGAAAATTTGCCATGTACTGGGAAGTTAGGAAGTATACTTCTAAGTAACCCAAAATAATTCATATAGGAATTAGAAGCCACATTGGATACTCAGACTCAGAATGTAGCTACATCAATTTATAACTTTAAATGTATATTTTAGAAAAGAAAGGCTGAAAATTAATAAGCTAACCATGTATTTTGATAATTTTTAAAACTACAGCAAAACTCACTGAAAGAAAACAGAGAGGAAATGACAAAGGTAAGTACGTAAATTAATAAAGTACAAAACAACTGTACACTAGAAAGGATTAAACCCAAAAGTTGTATGTGTGTGTTTTTGTTTTTGTTTTTTAAGAACACTCTGTCCCCCATGCTAGAGTGCAGTGGTGCAATCACAGCTCATTGCAGCCTCAAACTCCTGGGCTCAAACGATCCTCCCACTTCAGTCTCCCAAGTAGCTGGGACTACAGGTGCAAGCCACCATGTGTGGCCTAAAAGTTGGTTTTTTAAAAGACTAAAGACAATTGAAAAGGTAAATGAAATGATTGAATTTCTAGAAAAATACAACTTACCAAAAATAACAAGAACAAATAGAAAACATGTGCAATCCTAAAACCTTTTAAAGGAATTGAATTTTGAATTAGTAACCTTCCAAACCTAGACAACTTCATCAGTAAGTTCCACGAAACATTTAAGAGAAAAATCATGCCAATCTTATATAAACTTTTCCAGAAAATAGAAACATGTGGTACTCGCTCCATAACCTTTGTACCAAAACCTAACAAGAACTGTACAAAAAAAGCAAATTATAGATCAATCAAACCAATAAGTATTGGTGCAAAAATATTAAATGTGATATTAGCTAAATGAATCCTGTGATGTATAAAAAGAAAAATAAACCACAATGAAGCTGCATTTATTCTGTTGTAAAGTTGATTTAACAATAGAAAATATTTCAGTGTAATCTGCTGTAATAGAATAAGGAGAAAATTATATGATCATCTCAATAGATGCAGAATGCAGGATATTGTTATAATTCAACATCTTATCATTATAAAACCTCTTAGCAAACTAACACTAGAAGGGAAGTTCCTTAATCTGATAAAGGGTAACTTTAAAAATTTACATTAAACATCAAAGGCTTAATATCAAAAGCTTTCCCTTTGAGATGAAAAATACACAAGGATATTCCAAATATGCAACACTGTTCTAGTGGATCTAGCCAGTTCAGTAAGGAAAGAAAAGGAATATAAATTCTAAGAATTAGAAAAGAAGAAATAAAATGATGAAATAATTGGATATTTATAAAATCCAAAGGAATTTACAGATAAATTACTAGAATTAATAAGAGATTTCTGAAAAAAAGATATAGTAATGATGAAGTTATATGAAAAAATGCTCAAACTCACTAATGGTAAAGGAAATGCAAATAAAAGCACAATGAAATATCACCTCATTCTGGTTAGAATGGCTATTATCAAAAAGACAAACAATAACAAGAGTTGGCAAGGATGTGGAGAAAAGAAAACCCTTGTGCACTATTTGTATGAATGTAAATTAGTATAGCAATTATAAAAAACAGTATAGAGGTTCCTCAAAAAGTTAAAAATAGAATTATCATATGATTCAGTAATCACACTATTGAGTATATATCCAAAGGAAATTAAACCAGTATGTCGAGGAGATATCTGGACTCCATGTTTACTGCAGCATTATATGGACTCAACCTAAGTGTCCATCAACAGACACTTGTTGATTCATCTATAAATTCAATGCAACTCCAATTAAAATTCCAGCAGGACTGTTTGTATGTTTGGATTTGACAGGCTTGTTTTATAATTCATATTGAAATATAAAGAGCCAAGAATAGCCAAGACACTCCTGAAGAACAATAGGATGACAGAACTTGCTTGACCCATTACTATGAAAATTTATTATAAACCTGTAGTAATTAAGACAACGTTGTATCGAGAGCAGGGATAGATAAAATGGATCAATAGAAGAGAATACAGGATTCAGATATAGATATATAGACACTGGAATTGTTTTGTAAAGGCAGTAGAATAGTAGGAAAGAATGATCTTTTCAATAAATAGTTCTGGGATAATCAGTTATTTTTATGGGAAAAAAAATGAAATCTGACCTCTGCCTCATGGCCTTCATAAAAATCAATTCCAGGTAGACTACAGACTTACATACTTCTAAATTTAACAAATGGATCAAAGAAGAAATAAAAAATGAAATTAGAAAATACTTTGAGATAAATAAAACTGAAGACACAACATAACAAAACTTATGGGATGCAGTTAAAGCAGTGCTTAGAGAGAATTTTACAGTTGTAAACGCCTATATTAAAAAAGAAAGTAAGAAAGATGGCAAATTAATAACCTAACCTTAAAACACTGGAAAAAGAAGAGCAAACTAAACCTAAAGTAAGCAGAGCAAGGGAATAATAAAGATTAGAGCAGAAATCAATTAAATAGAGAATAGAAGAACAACAGAGAAAAATCAATGACACCAAAAGCTGGTTCTTTCAAAAGACCAACAAAACCTTTAGCTAAACTGATCAAAAAAAAAAAGAGAAGACTCGATGTACTAGAATAAGAAATGAAAGAGAAGAAATTACTACTGACCTTACAGAAATAGAAAGGATTACAGAGGAATACTGTGACCAATAATGTGACAATAAACTTGATAACATAAGTGAAAGGGATAAATTCCTAGAAAAGGAATCTAAACTATCTGAACTGACTCAAAAAGAAATATTCTGAATAGAGCTGTAACAAATAAAGAATTGGATTAATAATGGGGAAAACTACCCCCAAAGAAAAGCCAAGGCCCAGATGACTTCATGGCTTAATTCTACCAAACATTTAAGGAAGAGTTTTAATAGCAATTCTTTGTGAACTCTTTCAAAAACAGAAAAGGGAATAGTTCCCAACTTAATACTGTGTGGCCAGTATCATCTTGACACCAAAACCAGAAAAAACATTGTAAGAAAAGAAAATGACAGGCCAATATCTTTTTTATTGGACACGAAAATCCTCAAAAAAAAAAAAAATCCTAGCAAACAGAATCCAGGAATATAGTAAAAGGACAAGATACCATGACCAAGTGAGATTTATCCCAGGAATGTAAGGGAACCAATTAATATAATACACTCTATCAACAGAAAAAAAAAACACCAAAACTACATGATCACCTCAATAGACACAGAAAAAGCAGTTAACAAAATTTAACACCCTTTCATTATAAAAACATTTTAAAAAACAAGGACCAAAAGGGAACTTGCTCTACCTGAGACAGAACATTTACAAAAAAATCCACAGCTAACATCACACTTAATGGTGAAAGACTGGATGCTTTCCACCTGAGATCAGGAGTAAGACAAGGATATCTGCTCTCACCACTTCTATTCAACATTGTACTGGAGGTTATAGCCAGGACAATTAGGCAAGAAAAAGAAAGAAGAGGCATCCATATTGGAAAAGTAGTAGTAAAACTATCCCTAATCACAGACAACATGATGCTATATATAGAAAATCTCACAGACTCCATAAGAAAATTAATGAGTTCAGCAAGGTTGCAGGATAAAAGATCAATATAAAAAATCAATAGTATTTCTAGTTACTTGCAATGAAAAATCCAAAAATGAAATTAAGGAAAAACTTTCATTTACAATAGCATCAAAAATAAAATACTAATGGCCGGGCGCGGTGGCTCACGCCTGTAATCCTAGCACTCTGGGAGGCCAAGGCGGGCAGATTGTTTGAGCTCAGGAATTGGAAACCAGCCTGAGCAAAAGCGAGACCCCCATCTCTACTAAAAATAGAAAGAAATTAATCGGACAACTAAAAATACATAGAAAAAATTAGCCGGGCATGGTGGCGCATGCCTGTAGTCCCAGCTACTTGGGAGGCTGAGGCAGGAGGATCGCTTGAGCCCAGGAGTTTGAGGTTGCTGTGAGCTAGGCTAACCCCATGGCA
>CAUYSK010037070.1:0-26374 GCA_963575035.1 Avahi laniger | reverse complement strand
TTTTTTTCAATACATATAATATCATAATGAATAACTTTGGCTACCAGGTATATTTTTAAGGTAAATTCCCAGAAGAAGGATTACTAGTTCAAAAAGAGAGTACATAGGAATGTACAATTCTGGAATAAAATGGCATAAACTCAATTTTCTCTGCTCCTCCCTTTCAAATATAGCTACATAGCCTAGAAATTAGCCTATAGATAATAATGAAAAGACTTTGAATGAGAAGATGCAGAAGAATAAAGACTGGCTAGACACCTCAGGACTCTTGGAATGCTACCACGATGGGTTCTCTGGGTTTTCCTTAATCCCCTGTGCAATTCCTGACTGGACACCAGAGAAGTTTGCAATCTGTAATCACCAACAAGAATACAGAAGAACAAACACAAAAAAATTGCCTTCTCTGGCCAAAGACAGGAAAATGGAAGCCCAATACAGACCTAGTGCGGAGTTTAGCCCCATTCCACAACCTGAGCAACTGCAGGCAATCTAATGTGTTAATAGGAGTGGCAGCAGTGCAGGAGGAAACCTCAGGCCATTCCAGCTCCTACTTCACAACAAAGGAACCAGCTTATAGTCCCATCTGCCCTCAGGCCAGGAGTGTAGGCAGCCTTAACTTCCTGCCCTCTGCACCTGTAACTCTCCCCCACTCAGAAGGTTACTTCATGATAGCACATGACTCAGGAGAGTCACTTCTGCCCCCACAGATGCCTCCAGCAGAGATTGAGTGGGAGCTCAATAGCACCAGAATAACACACACTCGAACAACATTGTAATGGCTAAAAATGCTAAACTGCCATTGGAACCAAAGCCCACAAAAGTAGATCAGAACCCATATGCTATACATGGCTCTTGTCTCCTAAAATACAAAATATATATAGGATAAAGAGTCTCTTAGCATAATAACCAAAATGTCCAAGACATAATCAAATAATCAGACATAGCTAGAGCCAGACAAATCACAAGTTGAATGAGAAATGGCAATCAACAGATGTCAATATGGAGATGAATCAGATGTTGGAATTATCTGCCAAAGATTTTTAAACAGCTATCATAAAAATACTTCAATATCTAATAAACATTTATAAAGCACTTCACCTAATGACAACATAATAGAAATTCTTTTCACGTGTCCATGGAAAATTCACAGAGAGACTATATCCTGGACAATAAGACAAACCTTAAGAAACTTAAAATAATTAAAAGTAGAGTATGTTCTCCGACCATAATGAAATCAAGCTAGAAATCAAGAACAGGAAAATAGGAAAATCCTCTAGGGTATAACATGAACAAGCAAATGTTAATTGTATTTCTGTATACTGACTAATGGAAACTAAATTTTTTTTTTTAAAGTACCATTTGCAATCACTCCAAAAAAAAAAAAAAGAAATACTTAGATTTAAATCTTATAAAAGAAGAGTGACATAATCAAAATGGCATAATAGAAGCAAGTTGGCTTCATTCCCCTCAAAAGAAAACCAAAAACAAATATACAGGGTTGAGATTATCACCAGCAATATCACAGAATGCAAATATGAGAATGAGACGGTTTCTGGGACCACAAAGAAATGAAAATATTTTGTGCAGATGGTAAGAGAATCAGACTTTGATATTTAAAATGATTCTCCAATCTACTAGCCACCAACCATGCAGAAATTTCTTCCCAACTCACAGTTACTACACAGGAAAAAGTGAGATTGGGGTGGACCTCAAGCTTTCCCATTATTTGGGGTTCCCTGGCAGGAGACCTGTCCTTGCCTGAGACCACTGGAAGCATCACAAGTGCCTGAACGAAGAAAAATTTCTGAGGATATCCAGGGACAAAAGGGGGAAGCAGGACAAGCATCCTTAGCCTAGGAAACTCTGCTCTGTACCTCAGCTGAAGGAGACTCTGAATCAGAGTGGCTGTTCAGTAGCAGCTGTAGGAGGTATATTCCACATGTCCCCTGGGCATGAACCTCAATCCAGCCTTCTCACGCTGCTGAAGTATCCCCTACAGGAACTTCCCCATCCAGGATGGTCAGTTCTGTGAACATTTGCAAGGACCAAGGCAAAACAGGGTTTAAGACACCACCTAGTGTTAAAAAGGAAGCAATGACTTAGCAAAAAGATATTCAACAGGAAAGTTGCAAAGACATTTCTAAGCAAACATTGCAAATAGAAATCAAAATAAGTCAGAGAAGACTGGAATAAATAAATAATACTTCAGTGCAATTACACAGACATATAGCCACAAGAAACAACGGCAAACAGGGAACAATGACCTCCCCCAAACAAACAAGCAAGGAGCCAGTGACTGACTCTAACAAGAAGGCAACAGGCAAGCTCTCTGATCAAAAATTCAAAAGAGCAGTTTAAAAGAAACTTAGTGATCTTCAAAAAAAAAAAGAAAAAGCCAGAAAAACAAATTAGAAATTTATCAGATAAATTTAACAAAGAGATTGAAATAATAATAATAATAAAAATCAAACAAAAATCTTGGAACTAAGAAGTATATTTACTGAAATGAAAAATTCATTAGAGGCTACCAATAGCAGAATGGGTCAAGCAATGGAAAGAATCAGTGAGCCCAAAGTGAAGACAGGCTAAGGGAAGATAAACAGGGAGAAGATAAAATCTTCTGAGAGGAGAAGAGTAAATAGTGAAAAGGAATGATGAATACCTACAAAATGTAGAAGATTACCTTGAAAGAGCAAATCTAAGATTTATTGATGTTCAAGAGAGACCTGAGGAAAATCAAGGGGTAGAAAGCTTATTCAAAGAAATAATAACAGACAACTTTCTAAAACATATGAACAATATAAATATTGGAAAGTCAGAGATCACAAAACCAAATAAGACTACCCCAAGGCATGTAAGAATCAAACTCTCAAAGGTCAATGACAAAGAGAGGATCTTAAAAGCAGCAAAGAAAAGAAGGAAATAACATATAAATGAGCTCCAATTTGTCCGGTACAGGCTTCTCAACAGAAACCATGCAGGCTAGGAGGGAGTGGGACCACATATTCAAAGTGAGGAGAGGAAAAAACTGCTATCCAAAAATATTGTACTCTGCAGAGTTATTGCTCAGACATAAAGGAGAAATATAGTCTGTCTCAGACAAACAAAAGCTGAGGAAATACCAGACCTGTCTTATAAGAAATGCTGAAAGGAGTTCTTCAATCTGAAAGAACAAAACACTAACATGCAAAAAGAAAACATGTGAAAATGTAAAACATACTAGTAAAAGTAAGTATGCCAACTCTCAGGACACTTTAACATTGTAATTGCAGTATGCAATCCACTGGTAACTCCAGTATAAAGATAAAAAGACAAATCTATAAAAAATAATAATAGCTATAGCAACCTGTTAAGAGGTAGGCGAGATAAAAATATAAAAATTGACACTGCTAAACTCAAAATGTGGGGGAAATGGAGTTAAAGTGTAGAGGTTTGTTAGATTTTTCTTTGTTCATTTCTCTTTTGTGTGATCAAAGATAAATTTTCATATGATAAAAATAATTGGTTATATCTATAATATGATTTTTGAAAGCTTTATAGTAACCACAAAGAAAAAAACTATAATAAATACACTAAAAATAAAAGGCAACAAATTAAAACATACTATTAAATGCCGGAGAAAATCATTTGACCACAATGAAAGGGAGTAAGAAAGAAAGAAAGGAAGAAAGGAGTTAAGAGACAGCCAGAAAACAAGTAACAAAATCGCAGTAGTAAGTCCTTCCCTATCAATAATAACATTGAAATTAAATGGACTAAATTATCCAATTAAAAGACATAGACTGGATGCATGGATAAAGAAACAAGACTCAATTATGTGCTACCTACAAGAAACTGGAACTACAAGAAACTCACCTCACCTGTAAAGACACACGTAGACTGAAAGTGAAAGAATGGAAAATGATATTTCATGCAAATGGAAACCAGAAAAAGAGAAGGAGTAGCTGTATTTATATCAGATAAAATAGACTACAATTCAAAGATTGTAAAAAGAGACAAAGAAAGTCACCACATAATGATAAAGGGGTCAATTCAACAAGGAGATAAAACAATTATAAATAATTATGCACCAAACACCAGTGAACACAAGTATTTAAGGCAAATATTAATAGATCTAAAGGGAGAGATAGATTGCAATACAATAATAATAGGGGATATTAACACTACACTTTCAGTAATGGACAGATTATCAGACAGAAAATCAACAAAGAAAATTAGAGTTAAACTAGACACTGGAACAAATGAGAATAATTGATATTATAGAACATTGATTTTACCCAACTGCTGCAGAAAACACATTTTTTTCATCAGCACATGGAACATTCTCCAGGCCATAAGTTGGATGACAAGTCTCAACAAGTTCAAAAAAGTCCAAGTCATATCAAATATCTTTTTCTGACCACAATGGAATAAAACTAGAAATCAATAACAAGAAGAACCTCTAAAACTACACAAACACAAGGAAATTAAACAATATGCTCCTGAATGATCAATGGTTCAAAGAATAAATTAAGAAGGAAATTTAAAAATATCTTGAAATAAATGAAAATAGAAATATCAACATACCAAAATCAATGACATACAGTAAGTGTGCTTAGAAGGAAGTTTATTGCAATAAGTGCCTACATGAAAATGTAAAGGATGTCAAATAAACAACCTTATGATGTATGTCAAGGAACTAGAAAAGCAAAAAAAAAAAAAAACCAAATTTACTATTATGGAAAGAAAAAATAATAAAGATTAGAAGATAAATAAAGCAAATTGAGACAGAAATTCTGGAAATGAAAGAGGCATTTAGGGAACTACAAAACACAGTGGAAAGCGTCAAGAACAGAATGGATCAGGCAGAGGAATGAATCTCAGAGCTTAAAGATAATGCCTATATGCTAAACAAATTGGATGAAGAAAAAGAACACAGAAACAAGAGACAAGACCAAAACATACAAGAAGCCAAATATAAGAATCACAGACATCCCAGAGAGAAAAGAAAAAAATACACAAGGACTGGAAAATTTATTTCATGGAATATTGGAGGAAAATATGCCTGGCCTGGCCAGAAATCTAGATATTCAGATACAAGGAGCACACAGAACTCCTGGGAGACTCAGTGTGAAAAGGCAATCACCACATCAGTCCAGAATTTCTGTTTGGTTTTTCCATAGTATTTCAATTTCTTTAAAGAATTTTTCATTCATTTCCTGTATTGTTCTTGTGGCTTCTTTATGTTGGGTTCTATTTTCTCTTCAATTCCATTGAGTTTTCTAACAATCCATATTTGGAATTCTTCCTCGGTCATTTTAATCATATCATGTAAATTGGTATCTATTGATGGAGATCGAATGTTTTCTTTTGGGGGTGACTTTTCTCTCTGATCTTTCATGTTTCTTGTGTTCTTTTGCTGATTCTTTCTCATCAGGCTACTTTGTTGAGAACTGGGGGTGCTGGTGCTGGTTTATGGCCTTAACTCAAAGTTCCTAAAGGGATGTTCCTTGACAGTGCTGGAGAGATGTGCTCTGGTCCTGTATTGCCTTAGAGGTGTTTCACCCTGTTGGGTTATCTCTGAACTGTTGTCTTCACTTCTTGTCAAAGGAGATTGGTGAGTTTGGATCCCTTGCTTAACCCCTCAGGGGGTAAATCCCTCTTGTGTGTGTGACTCCACTGACCTCCAATGGTTTGAGATGGAAAGCACTGTGTTGAGCTATGGAGCTACCCTCTCTGTTGTTGCTTGTAGTGTGTGTGCAGGAGTCGATTATCAAGGTATTCCAATGCCTTTGTGTTGGGCTCTAAACCCCAGAACAGGGTATACAAGTGTCCCAATCTTTGGGAAATGTCTTGTCACTCCAAAGGGTTACTTCAGCTCTGTTGTCACTTAGGTGGGGTGAGAAGAGCAACAGGTACCTGTGAGCCTGAGGGTGTATACTTCTGTGGTTGCTTGGTCTGCTGGTAGGGGAGAGCTGCTAATATGTTATTCAGGGCTCTTTCACCACACTTGGGAGGCAGCTCCAGGGGGGGTGGTGTCAACTGGTGCAATTGCTGAGGACTCTGGTCAAGATTTTCCTTCCCAGTCCACAAGCCCCAAAGCAGGCTGTGACCTGGGCGCCAAGGGATAGCCCAAGTGTTATGTTCTTATCAGATGATCAAAACCAACCCACTGGACCAAATCGACCATCTACCCCCTTTTGCTTAGTTCCAAGGTCCCACAGATTCATGCCAGTCGCGCTGAGAAAGCGACTTTTCTCCCTTCTCCCTGCTTCCAAGGGTGGAGTCTGTCTGCCAGGCTTGGGGAGCAGGGTGTTGCCTGAGACCACCACATGTCCCAGCCCAGAAAAACGTCTTCTCTCATTTCTCCCCTCCTCCAAGGGCAGGGTCTGCCCTGCCAGAGGAAAAGTCAGGCCACCGGGCTGGGGCAGGGGTGCTACCTGAGGCCGCCACGAATCTCAGCTCAGGAAGCGGCTTCTCCCCTTACTCCTCACCTTCAAGGGTGGGGTTCATCCCAGTGGGGCAACAGACAAGGTCGGGCCAGAAAAGGAGCACCGGCTGAGGCCACCATGCATCTCAGCCCAGAAAGCGGCTTCTCTTGTTACTCCGCACCTCCAAGGGCGGGGTTTATCTAGTTGCGCGAAATACTAGCGCCAGGCTGGGGGAGGAGCACCGCCTGAGGCCGCTGCGGGTCTCAGCCCAAAAAGCGGCTTCTCCAGTTACGCGGCACCTCCAAGGGCGGGGTTTGTCCAGCCAGCCAGAAAAGGCAAGCAGCCGGGTTGGGGAGGAATGTTCAGAAAGCGGCTTCTCTCCTTACTCCCCTCCTGCAAGGGTGGGGCCTGCTCTGCCAGGCAGGGGCGGGGGCGCTGCCTCAGACCATTGCCGGAGCTTGCCCTGCGGGGCTGGGGAAGGGGTGGTGTCCAGAACCGCAATGCGTTTCTAGGCTGTGGACCCCCAAAATGGCAGCTGCCCACCCACAGAGAGCCAGCACTGGAGGCGACTGCTGGGGGGCAGCGGGTGCTGGGTTTGGCAGGCCGTCCCCACTGCTTCCCTGACCTGGTGTCTCACGTCAGTCCAGCAGGGGGTCCTGCACTCTCTGTCCCAACCTGCGCCAGCGGAATCTTCAGCTGCTTCCAAGGGCAGAGCCTCCCTTTCAGTGTTCACCCCCTTTGTTATGGTCCCAGTGACCGCCAGGGGGAAGGTGCCTGTCTCCAAACTCCATCCTGCAGACCAAGAACGTGTCCACTCAGACCAGTCGCTCTCCCGCCCAGTGCAGACCTAGCAGAGAGCACTGGAGAGTTCAAACTGTTTCCGGCTACTGCCTCTTCTCCACACGGCCTGCCATCCCCTGCCACAGCTTCGCACTGACTCTAGGCGCTTCCCTGCCTGAGAAGACGTGGAGGTCGGCGGAGGAAGAGTAGTCTTCCTGTGGGTCAGATCACACTGCCCCAGCCGGCCCACGCTCTATTCCCTATTGTATATCTCGCATGCTCCAGATTTTGTGATCGATTCTCCAATTCACCTCTTTTTTCTTTTTCCAGCTCTGCTTCTCCGCAGATTCACGATTCTGTTCTTGTGGGAGAGCCATCCACTCGTGTGTAGTTGTCAGCGTTCTTCGCCTCCTACTTTGGGAGCAGAGAGCCAGGAGATCACCCCTAATCTGCCGTTTTCCTGGCCCGCCTCCACACTTCATTAATTTAAGGTATACCTTAACTTGTTAATTATAGTTACTTTGTTACGCTATCAAATATTTTTTCATTCTATCTAACTATTTAATTATATTTTTGCACCCATTAACCATCCCTACTTTATCTACCCTCCCCACTGACTTGCAAGCCTCTGGTAACTAACATTCTACTCTCTGTCTCCATGAGATCAATCGTTTTTAATATTTAGCTCCCACATGTGAGTGAGAACATGTGAGATTTGTCTCTCTGTGCTTGGCTAATTTCACTTGACATAATGTTTTCCAGTTCCATCCATGTTGTTGTGAATGGCAGGATTTCATTCTTTTTTGGTGGCTATATAGTATTCCATTGTGCATATGTAACACAATTTCTTTATCCATTAATCCATTGACAGGCATTCAGGTTGATTCCAAATTTTGGCTATTGTGAATAGTGCTACTATAAACATGGGAGAGCAGACATCTTTTCTATATACTGAATTTCCTCTCTTTCAGATATATACCCAGCAGTGGGATTGCCGGGTCATATGGTAGTTCTCTTTTCAGTTTTTTGAGAAATCTACATACTTTTCTCCGTTGTGGTTCCACTAATTTACATTTCCACCAACACTGTGTGAGGGTTCCTCTTTCTCCACATCCTCAGCAGCATTTGTTATTGCTTATCTTTTTGATAAAAGCCATTTTAACTGGGGTGAGATGATATCTCATTGTAGTCTTGATTTGCATTTCTCTGATGACTAAAGATGTTGGACATTTTTCATATATTTTTCGGTCAGTTGTATGTCTTCATTTGAGAAATGTCTATTCAGATCCTTTGCCTATTTTTTTAATTGGATTGCTTAATTTTTTTTCTATTGAGTTTTTGGAGCTCTTTATATATTCTAGTTATTAATTCCTGGTCAGATAGGTGGTTTGCGAATTATTTTCTCCCAATCATGGGTTGTCTTTTCACTTTGTTGATTGTTTCCTTTGCTTTGCAGAAACTTTTTAGCTTCATTTGATTCCATCTGTCCAATTTTGCTTTGGCTGCCTGTATGTTGGGGATATTACTCAAGAAATCCTTTTCCAGATCAATGTCCTGAAGTGTTTTCCCTGTTTTCTTTTAGTAGTTTTATAGTTTCAGGTCTTAGATTTAAATCTTAAATCCATTTTGGTTAGATTATTCGTATATGACAAGAGATGGGGTCTGGTTTCACATTTCCAAAGAATAAAGTTAAAGTCACTACCATCTCCCAAAATATACATTCTATCATCTAAACATGTACTTAGTTTGGTGACAAAGAATTATCTAATCATCTCCCTGGAAAATTAGGGAAGGTAAGACTCAGAGAAAACTAAATCAGTTTCCATTTATTTCTACTTTGTTTTAGATTTGAATATTATGAAGCAGGATTTGCAAAAAGCTGGGCTGTCTTTAAGGACTGCATTCCTACAACCTCATTCCTATAACTATGATAAATGTTTTTTTCAGAGGACCTATCACCATGAATTCTTATTCCTGGAGATAAAGCCCCCTTTATCAGTGACTGCTAACTTGTTAAGTCAACTGTTGTCTAACCTAAATTTGGTCCACAAAGCACCTAATTCTACAGTTAAGAGCCTTTGATACATTTTACTTTGTATGGCATGGATACATGAAAATTTAGAAGCTGAATAATAGATGTAAATCAGGTGATGCATACTCAAAGAAAAACATGTGGCTTTTTCTTGCAATTTTGTCCACTGTTTTTGTAACAACAGTTAATGGGCACCTTTATGGCCCTCCTTTAATTGGCCTGCCTCTCCATGGTGTCCGGAGGCAGTAGCCCCTGTAACTTGCCCTTCGATTGACCTGGAGGTAATATGAAGACTCTATTCCTTTTCTGGGGCTCATTATTTTTGCTTCCTCCATTGATCTCATCAACAGAAAAAAACGTCAGACACAAAAAACCTTCCTGACTAACAGAAGCAATAATTAAAGCTGCCTTGCTAGAATTCTGTCTATCTAGTTCTGTAGACTTCAGACATAATCACTAATCCCTTCCCCAAATCTTCACGTTCTACTCCAGCCCTTCCCAACTCCTAGCTTATATAGCAAAGGTAGTCTGTAATGGAAAGTCTGAAAATTACTCAGTGTAGTTCCAGAATATATGTGTCCAATCAAACCAAGTTATAAAATAATGGAATCATTTGTAGTCCTACAGCAAAAATATGGAAATTAATATGGTTAAGAAAGGAGGTAGGTTATACATTTTAAAAATTATATTAAAAGTAACTTTTTAGATATCATAACTATATTCCAGATTTAGATGTTATTACCTTTTAGGATGTGAAGAAAAGAGATTGAGTGAAACGTTAGAAGCAATTTTTGTAAAACTTGAATGTTACAAACTTTAGCTTTTTATATACTCCAACTTACTGAAAGTTAATATTGAATTAGATATTATATTTGAAAAACGCTGGTGAAAAAAGGGAGAAGCAAGCTTTAGAGATATGTAATTGCTTAGATTTATAAAACAGACAACTAGCAACATCTAGTGGCCATTCCCATGATCAACCATTCTGTTGATTTCCACTGTTGCTTAGAATTCAGAGATGGGCCAAATCTTGGCAGGCATTTTGAATTAGGTTAAAAAAAAAACACAGAAAATCAAAACTAAGCATTACTTTTAATGTGTATGTAATGTAAACATACAACACATATACTGTTCTTTACAGCTGTTTGTGTTTGGTTTACAATAGATAGAATTTAATACACAAAGTACAGCTTATCTAAGCGAGTGTTCAGCTGCTTTACTTGTCTTAAGAAAGGTTGTGATTTTGCTATACACAAGAAAAGCTACATTTTAATATTAATACATATTAATATTACCAACTTAATCTTAAAAGTTTAATAGATATTTTAAGACTCATAGGTAACTATTATTTTAACTGATAGCATTGGCATGGACTTTGGACCATTTTTATTTTACTCAACTGTTTGAAATTGAGCTATAAGCGCGGCAGGTTTCCATCCATTATTTGGCAGTGAGCTCATAGACATGTAAAGAAATAATAGCAGGTAATAATGTCTTGGTGACAAAAGAAAGATAGCCTGGGGTTATTATCATTTTTCTGACCGATCTGCAAGTAAATAATCAAAAGTTGAATACAGATTAAAAAACTGTCTGGAAATGGATGATTCCCACTAACATAATTCAACTGCTCTAGAATATTATTTATTTCACATATTGAGAGTATATCATATTGATATCAAAAACATACACAGGACCATAATCTAAAAGCCAGGAGGGAAAATGGAGAAAGGGACTAATGATTATTGTGCATATTTCAAGCTCCAGACACTGGGTGGGGCTTCACGTGCAGCCATCCATCATCATACTTTATCCCCAAGACAATTCTGGAGGCAAACGTCTTTGCCCCCCATTTTATAGGTGAAGTGATGTAGTCTCACTTCTGTGATCCCACAACTAGGAAGCAACAAAGGTGGATTTGAATTCAACCCAATCTGACTCCAAAATTGATGCTCTCAGAGTGTATCAACTCATCTACACTAAATCTATAGTCTGGGCAAAAAGTTCTTAATATGATGTCATCATTTTTTTGGTCTTGCCATTGTTTTGAAAGCCCTGGAAAAACATGACTCCGTGGGTTAGGACAGTTACTGCTTTGAGTGTTTTAAAATTTTATTTTAAAAATAATAATTTTGAAATAATACATAGTTATGTTACTATTTGTTTTAATGATTTGTTATCGTGTGTTAATGTTTGCTTCTTTAAATGTTTTCTAATATAAAACGTTCATTTCACAGATTCCTATCTATATCTTGTCACAATATGTTATCTCTTAAGATTAATAAAGCATGCATTTATTATCATACCTTCATTTGTTAACTGAAAACCTTTGAAACTAAAACTGTCACTACCAAAAAAAAAATTCACTGTTTATTATGGGCATTTGTTATTATTTTAAAACACATAAATAAATTATTATTTAAAAATATTATATGATAAACAAGACACATAGAGGAATGTATCATAAAAACAGACATATAGACCAAAGAAACAGAATAGAACACCCAGAAATAATCTCACACTTAATATGGTCCTCTACTCTTCAACAAAATGCACAATGGGGAAAGAACAGTCTATTTAATCAATTGTTTTGGGAAAACTGGATATTGACACACAAAAGGATAAAATTGAATGGTTAAAGACTTAAATGTAAGACCTAAAACTTCAAAAACCTTAGAAGTAAACATCGGGGAAGTGCTCTTTGGCATGGTTCTTGACGATGATTTAATGATGTGAATATGACTCAAAACACTGGCAACAAAAGCAAAAATAACAGGTGGGACCACATCACACTAAAAACTTTCTCTATTGCAAGGAAAATAGTCAACAAAATGAAAAGGCAATCTATTTAATGTGAGAAAATATTTGCAAATCATGTGTCCTATAGGGGGCTGATATCCAAAATATATAAGAAATTCCTACAGCGCAATAGGAAAAAAACAAATAACCTGATTTTAAAAATGGGCAAAAGACCTGAATAGATTTTTTTCCCCAAAGAATACATATAAATGGTCTACAAGTATATGAAATAGTGCGCAGTGGCACTAATCACTAGGGAAATACAAAGCAAAACCGCAATGAGATACTACCTTACAACTGTTAAGAGATGAATAGTATTAAAAAGTCAAATGGTAGCAAATGTTGGTGAGGTTGTAAGAGATAAGGAAACCCTGATACACTGTTGGTAGAAATGTAAACTAGTACAACCATTATGAAAAACAGTGTGGAGCTTTCTCAAAAAACTAAAAATGGAACTACAATTCTATCTAGCAATCCAACTTCTGGGTACGTCCAAAGGAATTAAAATCAGGACAACAGAGAGATATCTACACACCTTGGTTCATTGCAGCATTATTCACAACATAAATGTTGGTCAACAGATGAATGGATAAAGAAAATGTGATACATCCTTTAATAGAATATTATTCAGCCCTTAAAAATAAGGAAATCTTGCCATTTATGACAACATGAATGGACACAGAGGACATTATGTTAAATGAAATTAGCCAGACACATAAGGACAAATACAGCATGATTTCACTTATGTGTAAATCACAGAAACAGAGAGTAGAAAGGTGAATGCTGGGGGTGGGAGGAGGAAATGGGACAATTTTGGTCATATGGTATAAAATTTCAGTTATAAGATAAACAAGTTCTGGAGATCTAATGTACAGTGTGGTAGCTATGGTTAATAATAATACATTGTATACTTGAAATTTGGTAAAAGAATAGGAGTTCTTACTGTGAAAAAAAAAGGTTAACTGTATGAGGTGGTGGATGTGTTAATTAGCTTGATTGTGGTAATCATTTCACAATATATTCATATATCAAAACATCTCATTCATATACAATTTGTATTTGTCAATTATAACTCAATAAAGCTGAAAGAAAATAAATAAATATATATAGAGAGAGAGAGAAAGAAAGAAAAACCTATGATTTGGAGTATTCCCCATATTTCCCAGAAAATCCAATTTTTTCATCCTTAAATTCTCAGTATTAAATAAATAAGGAATTTGGCAACACTTCCTTAGCGGTTTTATTTATTCCTTATTTTAACAGTCCCTTGCCTACAGATCAATTTAAAATCTTCCTTCAACTGTAGTGTCCATAGATTGGAGTATTAGAATTGGGTTTTGATTGGACCTATCAAGTTGTTCCATGACTTTATAAGCCCATGTCCAAAATTTCACCTCCCCATGACTTTCTTGTGAGACGAGGATGTATTATTATTTGAGTACATCTTTCTATACACATACTAAAATTAAATAATAAACCTATTTAAGCACAAGCCACAATATAAAATAAAATATATGGTCTAATTCCCACTTTCATAAGGGAAACTTATTTGTAACAAGCTCACAGTAAATTTCTATTTTAAACTTTTAGCCTCTAAATGAGAAATATATTTGGATATGTTTTACATTTTAATATCTTTAATTTATAAACCCAGTAATCTAGACAAAGTTAATTATTTCCATGTAATAGGAGGATGGAAACATTATAGTAGGTCTCCTCCAATAGCGTATTTAGTCTAATTAGTCTATGAGCACTTATAAATATTTTTGCTACTATTTCATTACTAATCTTTAACTTAAAGATAAGAACTCTTCATGTGTCTTTTCAAGCATTGGAAATATTCAACCCAAGTTTGAGATTTCCTTATAATGCATGAAAGAAAACAAAATTAAATGTCAGGGTTATGTCTAAAAGAATATAGATATCATATGCATTAAGTATTTTAAATACTTTGATAACACAGACTAAAGAGTTTAGCTTTTACCTTTGAATACTGCAAAAGATAAGAATTTGACATGCAATGTAGCATGTATTTATTTTCAACAAAAGGATTTGGGGCATTTTAAGAAACACGCTGAAGAAAGTGTACTTTTTATCCTCTATTAGCATATGAAATAAATATAAGAAAATATTTATGAGGTCATCCCTATGCAAAAATACATCCCCCAGCAAGCTAACAGAGCAAAAGCATGTGCCTAATAACATTACATAGGATAAAATAGAGTGCACATGGGGGATTCTATGTATTTTAAGGGAGGTTTGCTGAACATCTGCCTTCTCTGTTGATCAGATCAAGTAACAATGTATTCCTTATGTCATTTTTTCTTCTATTTAATATGAAATATTTTATATATACAAAAATATATACTATACATAAAATAAATAAATATTAACACTGCCATTGCACTTTAACTCCATTAGGCTCTCATCCCCAATTTCTGCTCAACCTTTACCCCAGGGATAAGTACTATTCTGAAATCTATGCTTACCATTCCCTTGCTTTCTCATATACATGCAGTGAAGTGCTCGACTCCAAAGTGTATAGTTCCATAAATTTAAATCTATGTACACCTCCGTATAACCAGAACATAGCTTAATATGTGGAATATTTCCTGCACCCCAGAAACTTCTGTTGTGCCACTCCCAGTCATTACCAAACCAAATGCAAACAACACACTTTCTTCTGTTACCATAAAGCACTATTGCCTGTTCTTAAAATTCATATAAATGGAATCATACAGTATATACTGTTTTTGTGTCTGACTTTTATCATTCAGCATTATGATTTTGAAATACATTCATTGTTATTGCATGTATCTGTAGTTTATCCCTTTTGATTGATGCATCATGGTCCATTGCATGGTTACCCTACAATTTATTTTTCTATTCTACTACTCATGGACATGGGTCATTTTCAGTTTGGAGTTACTTTGAATAAAGCTGCTACAAACATATTTCTGCATGTCTTATTGGTAGGAAAACACATTTAGTTTTTGGTTCGATTTATACCAAGAGTAGAAATTCTGGGTCATTGGTAGGTGTATGTTTAGCTTTGGTAGATACTGCCAGTTTGCCAAAGTGTTACGTATCAATTAAAACTCCCACCAGTAATATGTGAGTTCTGGTTGCTCCACATTTTCTTTAAAACTTGTTTTTGTCATTTTTTTAATTATAGCCATCTGGTGGGTTTATGATGATGTATCTTGTTGTGGCTTTAATTTGCATTTTCCTAGAGACTGCTGTGATTCTGAGCACATTTTCATATATTCCTTATCTATTTGGATATCCTCGTTTATAAAGTGCCTGCTTAAATTCTTCACTCTTTCTTAAAATTAGCTTCTCTGCATTTTGCATAATGATTTGTAAGAGGTTTTTAAAAAACATTCTGGATACAATTCTTTCATTGGACATATATGTTGCAAATATATTCTCGCATTCTGTGAGTTCTTTTTTAACATACTAATCCTTCTTGATTCTCAGACTCTTTTTTTCCAGATTTATTTTCTTTCTTAGAGTACATGCTTTAGATACACTGAGGATTTCAGTTGACTGTAAACCCTCTCTGTTTTGTTTATCTGTAAAAGCCTTTTATTCTTATTTTTGAAAATTATTTAACTGGATTCACAGTTCTTGCTTGAGAAATTCTCCCCTCCCAACCCCCAACACCACATCTTCCAGCTTTTATTTTGGGCTTAGAAAAGTCTACTGTTTATCCAGTTGATGTCCCAGTCTTTTATTTGTATCCATATTCTCAAATTCTGCTATAGTATGACTTGGGAAGTTACATTTTTATCTTTCTTGAACTATGCTGTATTTCTTAAAGTCTGATAATTGGTATTATTTATCAATTATAAAAACTTTTCAAATACCATCTTTTGGAATATTTTCTCACCTCTGCCTCGCACCACTCTCTCAATTTCTCTTAAGCTAATTCAGATTAAGTGAATATGCCTTCTTAAACTCTTCTCAATATTTTTTAACATCTTTTTTATATTTTCCATTGTCTTATCTTTCCTTGTTCTTTTCTAGGTAATTACTTATGGTCTACTATTTCATCAACTTTCTCTTGTGTTATGCCTAACCTGGGTTTTTGGTTCTTTTATTTTTTAATCATTATAGTTGCTATTTCTAGTAATTACATGTTTCTTTTGTACTCTTTCAAGAATAAGACCACTAGAATGATTTTCAGTTTCATATTATCAATCAAATATACAAGACACAATAGGTTTACTGAGCTTTAATAAAGGGTGCAAAACAAATAGCAAGCACTATGTAGGGCAAGAAATACTGATGGTGTTAGACACCAGCTGTGGTTTCTCATGTGTCCAGTCATTGCACTCATCTCAAGAAATGACAAGAATGTATAAAGATGAGGGTCACATCAGCAAAGGGAAGCCACAGGAACTAGGGTCCCACAGTACCTTTAAGTACCTTACTACTCTTCTGAAGGGATATGTGTCGAGCTCCCACTCTTTAGTACAGCTTCAGCACATTAATGACAAAATATATGGATAAATAATTTTAATAATTATGCACAGAGTATTTAGAGTTATACTTTCATAATACTCAGTACAACTGCTCTTAGAGTACGATCATATAAGGATCAGATAATGGGTCTATGGGTCCATGAGTTTCACAGATCCTACCAGTGGTTATTTCCTCATTTCTCAAGTTATAATCAAAACAATTATACATACTGGATCTTGGAACCGTAACAATGATTTATTGGCCTATGGAAAAAAAACTGTTATAGTAGAAAAAGCAGAGTTAGATTCCCTGAAATTACCTTCACTTACTCTTGACCAAGATAGTAAACATAAAAAAAATATTGTATTCTAGATATATTGGCATAACCCAGTGCTACCCTCAAAGATGTAAAGAATGCAGAGGCTATGGTCTTGGTTATATTCACACTTAATTTAGCAGTCTGGTCCCTAAAAAAACTTGATACATGACAGTGGACTTAGCCAAGTAGTAGCCATAATTACAGCTGCTATATTTTTACTAGACCAGATTTACAAAGCCTGTGTTATATACTATGTGACCTCTGAGCTGGCAAATACATTCTTTTCAATACCTATGAAGAAAGATCAAATCCGTTCTCATGTCAGTTTCACTCCAGGGGAATGCTCACTCCCCTGATTTCTGCCACCATAGAATCCAAAGGACCACAATCACCTGGAAACTCTATAGTGCATCATGGTGCTCCATTATTTGGAAAATATGATGTTATTTTGAAAAGATGTAAAGAAAGATGGATTCCTTGGTAAGATGTATACAATCCAGGAACTATTAGATTAACTTTACAAAGATTCAAGATGTTGCCATATGAATAAAGTTTTTAGGGTTCCAGTGATCTGGGGATGCCAGGATATCTCTTCTAAGATAAAGGACAAGTTATTGCACTATCTTAGTTTGTCCCGGCTGCTATAACAAGACACCTTAGAATGGGTAATTTATAAACAATAGAAATTTACTGCTCACAGTTCTCGAGGCTACAAAGTTTAAGATCAAGGTGCCAGCAGATTTGGGGCCTGATGAAAGCTTGCTCTGCTTCAAAGATGGCAGCTCTTGCTGCATCCTCACATGGTTAGAGGCAGGCAAGAACACTCTCTTCAACTTTTTTTTAATAAGAGTATTAATCCCATTCATGAAAGTAGAGCCCTCATGACTTAATCACTATCACATTGGTATTAGTTTCCAATATATGAATTTTGAGAACACCAACATTCAGACCATAGCATGCATCTTGCACCTCTTTCCACTAAGAAAGACACATGGCACTTAGTAGGCCTTTTGGAGTTCTAGAGGCAGCATATCCCACACTGCAGTATACTGCTCTGAATCCTATATGAGGTGATGCAAACTACTGATAGTTTTGTATGGGGCCCAGAGCAAGGAAGGGTATTATAGCAGGCCAAGTCTGTGGTTAGAGCAGATTTGCATCTCCCATAGTGCTAGAGATATCTAGACAGTGAAGGAGCTTAGGAAATTTCACCCCAAGATATAATTCCTTGATATAAAGGGTATTTTGAATTAAAGGCCCTTAGAGATCCAACAGGGCTTGGAAGGGGCTTTCCTTCTGTCTTCATAAAAACCAGACCCTTCAAAAAGAACAATTGTCTTTCCTTCCCCTCCCTGTTATCTCAATATATTGCAGGAATGGGAGAAGAATACAGCCAGACCTGGCCCAACCCATTTTAAAGATAATAACCTGTCTCTAAGGTTAATTTAATTTCCAAAGAGGAACATTTACAAGTCAATCTATTTTCCCTCATCCATTCATTCTCCCAAGGATTTATTGATCCTCCCTAGTAACCATTTATTGCCACTCAACAGAATTACCTATATTCTTCATCTCTCCTTCCCCTCTAAAATGAGGGTATATAAACTTCTGGGACCCCATTGGGATATTAGGTAATCACTCTGTGATTCTCCCTGTGTGCATGGTAAATAAATTTGTAATCTGTTTCTCATATTAATCTGCCTTATTGTGAGTTGATCTTTCAGCCAACCTTGCAGGAGTGAAGAAGTTTTCCTTCTCCCCCACAGCACATAACATAGATAGCATGTTAGATAGAATCCATTATTATGGAAAAAAACTAAAATAGGGAAGGAGATAGGAAGGACAAGGAGGGCTGGAAGTTATAATTTGAGACAGAGGGGTCAGGGCAGGCTGCACGGAGAAGGTAATGTGTTGGAAGTGAGGGAGTGATCTGTGTAGAGAGGTGAGCAAAAGCCTTCGAGGCAGAGCCTGGCATGGCTGAGGAACAGTGGCAAGGCCAGTGAGACAGACTTGAACAAAGGAAGTGAGAAGAAGCCAGAGAGGTGACGGGAATAGATTGTGTAGCACTTTGTAGTTCATTTTGGGAATTTTGGCTTTTACTCTGAGGCAGATGAGAAGCGACTGTGACATGTAATAATAGCACGTTTTAATGAGATCATTCTGGCTACTGCAGTAAGAATAGATTTATAGGTAGCAAGGGCAGGAATGAGGGGAATACTTACAGAGTTATTGTAATAATCCAACAGAGATGATTGAAGCTTGGACCACAGCAGAAGTGGAAGCAGTAATAAGTAAAACCGTAGAAGTATTTTTGTGGTAAAATCAAAATAATACTTCTGATTTCTATTTCTATTGGATTTTGTTTTTAGTATCCCATTCTATTGGGATATATTTAGATCTTATTCAGACTCTTTCTTCCCACAAATTTTACATGTTCTCTTTCTTATAGAAGTAGCTTGAATCGTAAACCTTTGGATAAACATCTGGAAGTCTCCTTAAATGTTGTCTTTGACCTTAAAACATTTTTACATTAATGTTCTAGTTACAAGAGTTGAGCCAGCCCATCTCAAAAAATCACATTTTTCTCTTTCCATTTCTCACTCCCTTTCTACCCACTTCTGAAGACTGTTAGACTGACTCAATTAGGAAGAGGGCAGCATTTACAATCCGTAGTCTTGGCACCTATCTATGCAGCTTGACAAAGCTATGAAATTTGTTCATTGTGATTGGCCTCAGCAGTATAGATGTGTGTTGTTCCTAGGAGGATTATCTCTTTCCTCCTGGTTTCTCTAACACAGTCTCCCTCTTAGTAGTAAAGGATTTATTTCAGTTCTACTTTAGGGATATTTTAACTTACTTGTTATAGGAAAATGGTTATTTTCACAGTCAAACATGGCAGAGAACACATACAACACATACAAATAAAAATCAGAAAATTTATTTTTAATCTCTCAAAAATCTTCCATTAGTGATCATGAAATTTACTATACTTTTCAGTATCAAGACAACTGGAAGCACAGTGTATAAAAGGACATGTTAAGTTAAAAATGTTATATGTGATTTCCATTAGAAAGCTCTTGATGATTTACAACCAAAGTAAGATATATATTCTCTTAATTTTCTAATCAAAAATTGTACTTACTAAAAGTACAAATTTAATAGTTGTCACCTACCAAATAAAAAATATTAAGAATTCACTATTATTTGAAAAATAACAAATTCTATGAGTCTAAAAGCACCTATGGTGCGATTTGTCAAGGTTGTTGGGTTGAGTTAGGTTTCTCTGTGGCTTTCAATAACCAAAGTTTTTGTTCCTATGGATACAAAGAGGCAAAATAAATAAAAGCAAAACCACCCCATAAAATTTTAGAAATTGTAGGTAACAAATGATGTTACCACAATCAAATCACTAAAGAATCTTTGGGGCATTGGAAATCAGAAATCATTGCCACTTAAAAACATAAAGAAAAGTTAAGGGGAAGTAAGCTAAATCAGAACATAAACATTGTCTAAAAATCTCTAACTGTAATTTTTTCTGTTAAAAAGTTATCTTATGATTTGTTGTCTTCAGAAACTTTTTGGTCTAAATCAACAAATAATTTCTTCTCAGAATGTAAAATAATTATGGGAGGAGATTAGCTAACAGTTATATTTTGTACAATATGACCTATGAACAAAGTCCAAGGTTTACCATTAAATTCCTATGTAACATTAACCAGACAACCTCTCTGTCTCTTCATTTTGTTAAAGGCAAAACAATGTTGTTCCTGTATACTCAATACAAAATAAAAATAAGTTATCAAAATGTGACAGCCCTTAAAGTAATTTGTATACATAGTGCAACTGTAAGAGCATAATTCTAATGTACACTAATTAAGAATTGTTCTGGTTTCTAGTCAACCAAATTTACTGTATCTCATTACAATTCTATTGCCTTTTTCTTTCCACAAAATATTATAATTAACCAGATAATTTTCCTATAATCCTAATAAACATTCATCTAAAGGGTTATCTGGTATATAGTACATAAAATAATAAGGCATATTATCAGAACTTTGGTGATCTTTCAGTTTTGAACTCTAGTTGTTAGGGGGTAGAGGAGAAAGTTATGGAAAATTCCTATGATTCACAATGGCTTTGGCTGTTGAGACTCGAACACAGTTATTTACAGTGTATTTATAAAACAAACTGAAAATGTGAAGTCAAACTCATTTCCACAGTTCCAAGAGAATCAGATAAGAAACTTGGGTATTTTATTAATAAATCACTCTCAAATATAATTATTTTTCTTTAAGGTAGTTCTTAACAAGAATGATGATAACACTAAAAATATGCAAACAAATTCTGAAAAAAGTGAAAATATTTGGTGGGCTTTCATCTTATTTTAGACTGGTTTTACTTAGAAACTGAAATAAAAAATTATTTTTCAATCTCTTAATTATTGGTACTGGAAATAGGAACCACAAAAAATGTTCACATTAAATAAATATTTCCTAAACAACAATGAAACAATACATACAGATTTTGGCACAGCAGAACAGACTATGTTAATTCCATATCATAAGTTTCTCTTTGAGTTTTATCTGATGAAACTTTTAAGGCTGTTTTCTCCTTTGCAGTGGCCAAGTTTCTTCTGGAGTTCGCTGGGGAATAGCTGTTTTTCAGCTAGAAGTCTAGGCTTCCTTTTCCATTGCAACATTTATGTTTACTGCCAAGTGACTCCCATCACATCTTGCTATTTTTGATGTTTTTCATTTTTGAATATTTCTGTAAATTAAAAAAAGAGGAATCCATCAGAAATATGTATTGGAAATAACCAGGAAGGAAATTGCCTGCTTTTAAATATTGTTTATAAGACACTCACATGCGTATATGCTTTTTGAGAAATAATTGAGATCAACGTAGAAGAATCAAAAAAGAAAAGAAAAGAAATGTAAATTCTTCAGAAACAAGGTAGATATTTCTATGAGGTAGTAGATAATACCTTAGGTTTTATCTAAAGTGAAGTGTTTTTCAATTGACAAAACACTTTTCTTTGCATTTTAGTTTATCCTTAAAACCTCTCTATTATATAGGCAATGTAAGGTAGGAAACTGAGGCCCCACTGAAGTTGAGACCTGCCCAGCAATCAAACAAGTAGTAAGGGATCGAAGCTGATTGTATCTAAAAATGTCTGATTCCAGACCCAACACTCTTTTGGCTCTGGCACTACGCTTACAGAATATAGCACAAGCCTAGTGGAGTTCTAAGGACTACAGAGGAGGAAAAGGGTACCTGTAAGTGTTAAACTGCAGAAAAAGCAACAGGTCTCAAGCATAATCTGTGCTATCTAAAGCTTCTAGTTAACAGATGCACAGACCCGCCATTAACACAGTATCATATCAAACTCTTTAGTAAAGCAAGCTACGTTACACACAAGAATTTTGTCTGTCTCCAGACAAGACATTTGAGTCCTTTTCACCATGATTTTAATGGAGCCTGAGGGATGGATGGTTTAAAAAAAAGCCGTAATAGCAAACACCCCAATGATCAAGAGGAACAGAAAACCAGAAATCTCTCCACCTCCGTCATACTAGAGATCTGTTAAGTGCTAGCCACCTGGACCCGGAGTGGAATTCTCTGCAACTCTTGATCCTGAGCACTCATTAGCTTACGACTGACTTCTTGACCGACTTCTTTTCTTCCTTTCCCCTTTCCCCTTCCTTCCTCCCTGCCTCCCTCCCTTCTTTCCTCTCTCATATTTCCCTCCCTTTCGTCTTTCTTTTCTTCCTCTCTTCCTTTCCTTCCTCCCATTTTCCTTCTCTGAATTCTTTTTTTGCCACACTAGCTGTATCCCCTAATATAAGTTACCTAATCTTCATGTGCCTTATTTTCTGATTTTTTTCAAAAAAAAAAGGAGAGAAAAAGGATAATAGCACCTATTTTATGGAATAGTTACAAAGATTAAATGAATTAATAGATATAAAAAGCCTAAAACTGTCTTACTAATTGCTGGCGATTTTGATGATGTGTGTGAAATACAAAGACAAAATACAGTTTTGTGACTTCTGAGGAGCTCACAGACTAATTGGGAAGAAGAAAAGTGATGTCAAAGCAGAAGAAGTAAAATTTCTCCATACCTAATGTTATTTCCCCTGACAGCCTGAATTTATTTTCCTCTGTCAACATCTCCCTGGGTGCTCACGGGGGCTGAGGGTGGTCAGCGGTCTGGCAGGGAAGCCAGCCTGGAGTCCATGCCTGCCTGGACACATTCCCTCTCCTCATGTGTCACTGTCTTCAACTGCTGCTTTTAGATTTTTTAGGTCTTTTTTATATCACAAACATCAATAAAACTACATACACTGTAGAATACACATTATAGATAAAAGAACACAAGATTTTTAGGCAGTATGCCCAGATGTAATTCCCACTTCTATCACTTACTATCTTTGTGACTTTATCTGTAAAAAAGGACAACAACACTATTTCTCCCTCATAGTGCTGCTTTTCTTGGGTGGGTGACAGATGAGAGAAAATGAAATAGATGTGTTAGAGCACAGAGAACAGGAATCTGAAGACCTGGGTCTGAGTCCTAGGTCTACAACCTACGGGCTGTGTGTCTTGAGGAATCTCTGAATTTCATTTCGTTATCAGTGAATAAGTTTTGATAATAATAACTGAATCATAGAGCTGAGGAAATATCAAATGAAATAATGGACCTACAAGTGCTTTGTAAAACATAAAGTGCTACAGAATTATTACTTGCTATTACCATCTCATATTCACATAAAACTATTATAAGCCTGTAGTTGGAAAGTTCAATCTGTCATCTTGACAGTTATTAGTCTCACTCTCCCTTGTCAATAAGCTGATTTAAGATAGTACATAGTCAAGCAGAAAAATGGGAGGCAAGGAAATTAAAATAATTAGATTATCTCAAAATAAAACAATAGGATTTGAACAATCTTCGCTTTAGAAGGGACCTTATAAGTCACCTCTCCCTGCCTGATTTAGCCCAACCTTCTAACCAGTGCACGGGTCCTCTAAATAACACCCATGTTCTGGTGGCCAGCTCTAGGTGACAGAGCAGATTTCACATTGAATAGAAATTCTGTTCCTTATTGTAGTAACTTTCAACAAATCTCAAAATGTGTAGGAACTGGTTTTTCTGATAATTATTTAGGTTTCTAAAACCTAAATTGATTTACAACCTCTATCTTTTTTGGCTTTTATCTTTCAATCCATTTGGAAATACCACGAGTTTAATATGGAGGAGATGTTTCTCATATTGAATTGAATATTCACTAAATCAACTACTTAGGTGATCAAATTAACTGAGCGATTTGGAGTCATATAGACTAAGTTCCTTGGAGACCAAGTCAAATATGTATTTCATCCATAAAAGAGCAGACACAAAATGGAGCTTTGTTTTATTTTTCTCTCTAAAAAATATAGGCCGAATAAGTGTCCTTCAATAGTCAGAATATACATCTTTGTAACAATAACCTACTGTTCAATCCACAAAATGAAGTTATAAGCATAAAATTAGACAGATAATTCTTTGAATAAGAAGATTAAGGTGACAGAAAATTTTCGTTTCCTTATATTTTGAAGGATCAAGTATACCTAAAAGTGATTTACATTCTCTTATGAAGCTGATGTTTCCCAAAGCATTAATTTGAACCAAGGCTATTCACACTTCACTTTCCTTCTTGGGAAGTTTAAGTGCCAGTCTCCTAAAATTGCTCACCCTGATGCTGAACAGTCAAACCTGCAGCAAGACCTCATTTAGGATGCAGCTTGATTATGAAGTTGGAATTTTTCCTCCACGTTTTCAACTGGAGTTTCATCCATGTTTTCATATCTATACCTACCATCCACTGCCCTTTCCTCAGCACCTTTGGTAACCAAATTGTTAGCTGAGATTGATCAAATAATATAAGTTAATAGCTACTTTATTTTCCCTCTCATTTGCAATGATTAAGTGGATATTGCATCATGTTTCAGAGATGAGTCTTCTATTTGTACTCCCGCCAACTGTTTTTGCATACAGAAAATGTTTCACAGCCACACATTATCTTTCATGTAAAAAGAGGACTCTGGGCTTCATTTCTTTATTTAAGAAATACTTATTGAGAACCTATTATGGGCCAGACACTCTTCCAGAATTTAAGGATAGAGGAACCTGATAAAAATCTTTGCCTTCATGGAGCTCATGTGTGGGGGAAGTTACCAATAATCAGAATAAAGAAGGAATGTAAATAATACACTAGATAACAAAAAGGAGACAGGTAGTCCCTGAGAGGAGGCTTACAATTTTAAATAAGGTGATTATGGAAGGGATCACTGAGAAGGTAAGTGCTGAAAGAAGACCTACAGAAGATATAGCTGAAAGCCACGTGGATCTCTGGGGGAAGATTATGCCACTTAGAAAAAAACAGCCCATGCAAGACTTGAGGATGGAGCTTCCCTTGGTTTTTGAGAAACAGCTAGGAGACCAACATACCTAGAGCAGTGAGAAAATGGGAGAAGTAGAGAAGTCACGAGAGGATTTTCAGGAGAGGAATTACATGATCTGATTTGGATTTTAACACATTTACTCTGGCTGTTGTGTTGAGAAGAGACTATGCAACAAGTGTGGAACCAGATAGACTATTAGAAAGCTGGGATTAAAATCCTTGTAAGAGACAAAGGTTGATAGCAGTGGGCATGGGGAAAAAAATAGCCATATTCTAGATAATGTTTGAAGATAAAGCCAATAAGATTTGCTGATAGAGTGGATGTGATTAGTGAGAAGAAACGAAAGGTTGTTCATAATTCTAGGGCATTAGTTTTTTCAAAAAATGGTCCATAGATCCCCTGCATCAGAACCACCTGAGGACTGTGTTGAACTAGATTCTCCTGGTATACCTGACAACTTCGGACTCAAACTCTTTAGAATAGAGGTTAGTAAATTTTTTCTTTAAAGAGCCATTTAGGTCTTTTGGATAAAGGCCAGTCTCACTGGAGATAAGTGATATCTCATTGTGGTTTTGATTTGCATTTCCCTGATGATTAGAGATGTTGAGCATTTTTTCATATGTTTTTTGGCCACTATTCTGTCTTCTTTTGCAAAGTTTCTGTTCATCTCCTTTTACTCCTGGAAAGGGCTGGAACACATTCTACTAAGCGAGGTATCCCAGGAATGGAAAAATAAGCACCACATGTACTCACCATCAAATTGGTATTAACGGATCAACACATAAGTGCATATATAAGAATTACATCTATTAGTTATTGGACAGGGGGGAGGGGGGAGGAGGGAGGAGGGGACGGGTATATGTGTACACAAAGAGTGCAATGTGCACCACGCAATGGGATGGACATATTTGAAACCTGGACTAAGGGGGGGAGGGGGGACAAGGACAACACACGTAACCTAAACATCTGTACCCTCATATTATGCTGAAATAAAAAAAAAAAAGAGCCATTTAGTAAACATCTGTCACAACTACTCAACTCTGCTGATATAGCACTGAAACGATCATAGACAATATATAAATGAATGAGTGTGGCTATGTTCCAATAAAATTTTATTTATAGACATGAAAA
>CAUYSK010037066.1:0-31017 GCA_963575035.1 Avahi laniger | reverse complement strand
ATATTTTTTATTTTATATGTTTTTTTTCTACTTTTAAAGGATTTTATTTACTTTTATTTTTTAAACTTTTTTATTAAAAACTAAGACGCAAGCACACATATTAGCCTAGGCCTACACAAGGTCAGGATCATCAATATCACTGTCTTCCGCCTCCACATCTCGTCCCACTGGAAGGTCTTCAGGGGCAATAACATGTATGAAGCTGTCACCTCCTATGATAGCAATGCCTTCTTCTGGAATACATCCTGAAGGACCTGCCTGAGGCTGTTTGTAGTTAACTTTATTTTTAATAAGTAAAAGGAGTACATTTTAAAATAATAATAAAACATATAGTATAATAAATAAACCAGTAACATAGTCAGTTCCTGTCATTATCAAATATCATATACTATACATAATTGTGCACTATTTTTATACGATTAGCAGCACAGTAGATTTGTTTACACCAGCATAACCACAAACACGAGAGTAATGTATTCCAATACAACATTATGAAGGCAGCAATGTCACTAAGCAATAGGAATTTTTCAGATCTGTTATAATCTAATAGGACCACCATTATATATGCAATCTGTTGTTGACCAAAAGGTTGTTATGTGGCGCATGAGTGTATTCTCTCATTTCTGTGCTATGAGAAACAGGGATATGAGTTGGCGAGGCTTTAGGTTGCAAAGAGTAGTGTAGCATCTGAGAATGTTTCCCACACGTTCTGCGTGAGCCTGGACACTAGTTCATACAAACGGAGCAAATAAATAGATTCTATGCCACTGAAAGACCTTAGTATGGTTACTTTTGGAAATACATGTGGGCATGGAGTCATTAAATCATAGAAAAGAGTTAGTATCTCTTTTTTTTATTATGAATGAAATTAATTCAATGACTTTCTTTCCAAACAAAATTCACTTAGAAATGCTATTTCTTCCTGGAACTTTATTTGGTATGGTTTCAGCTAGAACTGCATACCGTTTGCCCCTGTATTCCTTCTGTTCTACTGCAAAATTAAACTCCTTTTGTCTTCCTTGTACTGACTGTCTAATGAGAAAGTCACTGCCCTAAGAGAGAAAAGCAGAGAAAGGGTGGAGAGTATTGGGAAGAGAGTTGGGAGAAGTGAGGAGAAGTAGAAAGAAGGAAGGAAGGGAGAGATTACCAAATTACCAGAGGGAGGGCTTGGGGAAGACAGTGAGTGTAGCTTTGATATAGTGAAGCAATGGCGCTCCCTGGAGCAGTACTGATCAATACAGCAGCCGCTAGCCACATTGATTAGTGAACACTTGAGATGCAGCTGGTCTGAATTGCAATGTGCTATGAGTACAAAATGCTTGGCAGATTTCAAAGATTTTGTACCAAAAAAAAGATGCAAATTATCTCCTTAATATTTTTATATGATTACATATTGAAATGATAATATTTTAGATATATAGAATTAAATAAAATATGTTATTAAAATTAACTTCCTCTGTATCTTTTCACTTAATATGGCTACGAGAAAAATTAAAATGACAAATGTGGCTCCTGTTCTAGCTCTATCACACAGCGCTGTTCTTGACTCCATGAGAAGTGCAAGAACTGCATCCCACTCCCTGCATGGTGTGCACCACGCACAACCCCCAAACTCCCAGCCCAAGTCCAAGTCCTGACATAACCACAAGTGCTCCAACAGCAGTGGCAAGGCCGGAAGTCTCGTTTTTGAAGTAGGGAACATATATAGCAGCTTCCCGTCCTCGGGATGCAGGTGGACATGCAGGGACTGTCAGAAAGGGAATTTCTGATTGAGGGGTATCCAGGCTCCCCAGCCCACTGTCCCTCCTGTCTTGGCCACCCCAACCCCAGGGGCCCCTGGCACGACAGGAGATTTTTCTTTCTTTCCCATAATCCCATTGGCACAGTGTCGTTCTTCCCTCCAGCTGCCTCTCCAAGAATCAACCTTTTTTTTCTTTCAATCATAGGTACTTTCAGCCTAATTTTAGGTAAACCATAAAAACCTTTTACAATTCAGAGAACACAATACAGTACCCCTAAGGAAACGTGCCCGGCCTTGAATATGTTTAGGCAACTATGAACCTTTGGAGATTTTGGAGCAAATCTCAGAATGACAGAAGGCTCCCGGTGGAAAGAAAAGGAGAAAGAGGAAGGAAGTAGAACTGGTAGAGCAGGTACACCCCAAAGACTTTTGAGGTACACAATTTTAGAATAATTACTAAGACTGATTCAGTGTGACCTCTCTCTGTATAGTCACCATATGCCACAGACAGTTGGGCCCTGTCCCTGCTGGTGCAGATACCACAAGCTCAGCCCACCAATTTTCAGGACACTCTCAGAGCCATAGCAGAACCTAGGTAGATTTCAGAATGTCAGTGTGAATATTAGAGTGGAAATTCTTCACCGCTACTGAAGAAGTAGCACAAGTCATATGGCTCACCCAGGATGGACAATAGCACCGTGTTATTCTGGAAGAACCACTCATCAGTTGGAATGCTCAGCCTTTGCACTGAGCGCTTTCTACCCATCTGGTGCCTCCCATGCTGAAGCAGGGTAGGCTTTATGTGAAAAAACACATCTCCTCACCTCAAAACACAGCCAACTCAACTGAGAGCTCAAATGAGCCAATGATTTATGTTGCAACTGAACACAACCATTTACATTGCATCACAAATAATCCCATATCTGAGCTAAGCTTTAGCAAGGCTCTATTGCCTGTGGGGTGGCTGGGCCAGATAGAGGAGGGGTGGCTCTGGACTGCTCAGTTTACGTATTAAAGACATGCTCCCCGATGAGCCCTTTGCTGTCTCTAAGAATTGGCTAGCCCAGAGATGGGCAGTGTTTCTTCAGCCAGAAATGGTTTTTAAGATGTCAAAACATCATAATATACAGAAAATAATATATGTATTATTTAAAATAATATACACACACACACACACACTCACACACAGTGCACTGGTGTGTGACCGGCTCGAATGTATGTCTATACATGGAGCAAAGATGAACAGGGAAGGGAGGGAGTCTTTCCAAGTATTGACGATGCCCACGTTGCTGTTTGGGAGTGAGTGGGACCCCCAAAATGGTGATGTTTAGCAACTGTCTGCCAGCTGTGCTCTTCCTTATCTTCTACAGAAAAGCCTGACTTGGAAACCACCACTTTTGAATTTGTTTGTTTATAACATTGTTGACTGTTCCCTCGAAAAAGTAGATTGGCTAAAAACATAAATTTTATATTATAGACTCAAGAAGATTTTAGATCTATTCCAGCTGATACATCCGTAGTGAGGTGTTCATTTCCAAGGACTTTAAAGACACTATCCTTGCCTTTAGTTTGCTGTGATATTGGGGCAGGCCTGCTAGTCACCCATCCGTCTTTCTCACAAACCTGAGCCTCATTGGGAGGTGCAAGGCTCCCAGCTGAAAGTCCACACTGCCAGCACCTCCCATAGAGCTCTGGCCCAGGAGATGTGAGCAGAAGTGTTGTGGGTGGGCCTTACAAGACAGACCTCACGGGCCTGCACCATTTTCCTCTTTGTTCCTCCTAGATCTTTCCAGATACCTTGGCTTTGGTATCTTTAAGGCATTGAGCCAAAGCTGTTAGCCACTGACATTCGGACTTTCTGAAAGGTGAGAAAAATAACCCCCCTTATTTGCATAAGCCACTGTTTGGAGGTTTTGTTACTTGCAGCTGAGCATATTTCCTGATACAGATCAGGGAGCTTGCCGTGCTTTCCCACAAACATCTTTAGTACCATGACTAGCGACAAAATACAGATATGTTTCCCTAAAATGTGCTGGACCAAATGAGAATTTGACTCTACATGTTAGAAAAAAAAAAACAAAATAAACCATCTTTGTCTGTAATTTTCCTTCACATCTTTGAAGTAACGCATTACACACTTGTTATTTTGATTATTGTTTAAATTGAATTTTATTTAACTGAAATAATATTGCTAGTAAAAGCCATGCAACAATTTCTTACATAAATCCAGGCATAAGAAAACCTTGAAGTGGCCTAAGGCTTTAGAAAATATATAGCACCTATCCTTATAAAATCATAGAATATAAATTATTTCATTGTCAATTTGGGGCTCAAAATGGGCCACTGCAGTGTACTCCTTCAGGAAATACCTCTTGCCAAGTTAACTTTCAGAAAGATTCCTAGACCAAAAGGCCGTGTGTAGCTGATGTGGGAATAACCAAAGACCACCATTTATCCCATCAAATGGCTGGGGTACATCATTCTGGATGATCAGCTGAGGTTAATGAAAGCCACCTGTGTTCTTAAAGGCCCCTATAAATCAACCTCGGGTAGAATCACTCCTTAAGGTAAAGGTATTCAGTAAAGATCAACTATATCAACTACTTTCCTCCTCCAGGGCAGTTGAGATCGTTCTTACTAGCGCATTCATGGACAATTCAGGAAAAGATGTCATGCAATTTAGAGAAGCATTAAATTCATCTCCCCAGACATTGACTAGGATTTGATTCCAAGTCTGACTCTAACACAAAGGAAAAGAATTTTAACCTTACATTTAGATATCTACAGAGCATCTCAGTAAAGGAAATGAATAAATTTTCCATTAAATTTCTCACATGTAGAAAATTCAACCACTGGTTCTTTCTATAAACCATGTCTTCAAAGACCCAACACCATTTTTCCTCTCCTAATTGCTATTATGAGGCAATGAATTTCTTATATGGAAATAATACAAATATAACTGCATGGCATATGTAGGCCATGTGTTCCAGTGAATCCATAAAAAAAAAAGGTTTCATTTATGTTTTGATGAAAGGCACAACAATCTTCCAGGGACATTAATCATTAATTTTGGAAATGTAGGATTAATACATGACTTAGCTCAATGATAGAATAGTTCATAAATATCTGTCAAAGAAACATTCATTCAGTCAACAGATATTTAGTGAGCAGCTACAATGCTGGAATTTAACTATCGTGCCTTCCTTGGCTTGAGTGACATTTGTATGTAATAATGTGAATGATATTCAAGTGGCATAAAAAATAAATGTGTTATAGTTTAACATTTTCTGAAACAAAATACTCAAGTTATTCTCCAGTCAAGAGGAATATTTTATAATAAAAGAGTCCATCCAATCTTTTCTCATCTACAAATGTCTCTGAGATTTTGGTTAAGGCTTCAGTTGAAAATAACTGAAATAAACCCACTGAAACTAGCTTAAGCAAATTATGCGTCTCAGGATAAGAAGTGTAGCTGGGCACCACAAAGAATTAGACCAGAAACTATAAAGCTGTCAGAACCAGTTTCTCCATCTCTCTGGGGCCTCGTAGCTTCTTGTTTCTGCCTTTGTTTGTTCATCTGTATCATTCTATTTTTCCCTGACGACTGGCCTCCTCTGCTTTACCATGCATATGACTGCCCAAAGCTCAACTTTGCATCATTGTCTGGCTCAAAAATTCAGCAGGATCTGGCCAGCATCTTAGAATCCTAATCCCGGACTCTGAGAAAAGAAGATTTGATTGGTTCAGCCTGTGTTGGGTGTCCACTAGCGGTCCAACCAGCTTTGACAATGAGGGAGAGATTGCATAATAAAGATACACCATAGGGGCCCACTCTATGGATGGGGAGGGGAGGGGTGCTCAGAGATGGAGAGCATGGGTTGTGCAGACACCTCCAAGCTTTTTCTTCATTTGAAGTGAACAGAAAACATTTTTAGTTATGAGCTTTAATGTAAAGATAACAGTCTAGTCCTGAACCTCACTCACCTTTGCAGAAAATCTAGCGGAACAAATGCATTTGTCTCTCTTACCTGGAAGTAAAGTTGCAGTTCATTCTGAGCCCTGATTGGTCCTCTAAGGCAAATCAGTTTTACTGAGCATGACAAAAGCAACCAACTTTTTCTTTTTGAGGAAGCATTAACAGGTGTGCATTCCCATACATTTCTTAGCTGCGTTCAATTTAATTCCATGAACTTTCTATCTGGGAGTTTCTTTGTATATTTCTATAGTTCTTCAGTCTGATTTCTCTCCTGAGACATGTAACCCCACATAGTTATGGACACCTTTGACACAATTTGGATGATTGCATTGCCTTGGAAATCTGTCATTGCTAACATAACATCATACAATTCTCAGAAACATTCCCTCGATTCAAATCAAAACCAAGAACATCTAAATTGTCCCATTTTCCCATGTTCACATCACCAATTTACATCTATTTCCAGTTTTCCAGTACCATTTTCTGGAACTAACTCTTTGCCTTGTCTGTGGCAGATTCAAGGTAACTCTTACCCTGGCAATATGGCGACACAGTTTCATGGGAAGCCTTCTTTGTATTTAGGACATCATGTCAAATCTTTACCCTATTTGCTCTAATCCTTGCAAACTAATCTCAGTGAAAAATTACAAAGCAGACGAATTTTTCAAAGATATGTGGAAACACTTTATTAAATACATTTTCCCTCCCAGACATAAAAAACTGATTTAACTCTTCTATTCTCATCAGATGAAGTTTTTCAGACTAGGGCAACATGTGCCCACTGTCATGATGTGACTCCACTTAGGTTCTCAGATTTTCTCAGTGGAGATAATGACCTCAGAATAAAATTAATTTGCGTTTGCATGTGTTTACTAAAAATACTATTTATCGAGAAAGTTTTTTCAAAACACATCTACAGAGATAATCTTACTTCTCCTTACAACAATTCTATGAATGAAGCAATAATAATAACAACGAAGGGAAAACTTTAACCATTCCATTTTAAAGATGAGCAAACCGAGGTCTGAAATAACTAGCTTTGTAGTTTGTTGACAACCTTCCATAAAGCCTCGCCCTGATCTGTAGCATGAAGGCATTGAATTATGAGTTCCCTAATGTTCCATCCAGCAATGACGTTTCATTTTAAATTGATTAAGTTAAGTTAATTAATGGAATTTTAGCAACCAAAGGCACAGTTTAGTGGTAAGGCTGAGGCTAAGAATTCAGACTTTCATTCCAGGTTGTTTGACAAGGAGTAGGGAAATGTCCTGAGACTGAACAAAAATAGTGTGTTACAACTCAAGAGTTTGAAGTTGCTGAATTAGAGGTTCCATTTCTAAGGTTATGACAATTCCCAGAGTAAATTGTAGAAGACAGTGTAAATAATCCTAAAGGCGAAGCTCAACTTTCATTGGCAGAATCTTAGCAACAAGTAGAACATTTGAAGCAGAACAAAAAAAAAGTTTATCTTTCGAGCTGTAAAATGGTCATGTTGAAAAATTCCATCCCTTTTCCAGCCAAGTGACTCAAATAAAGCTACAAGTACAGGTGGACATGAAGCAATTTTTCAAAATGAAAAGGTTTTTATACAAGACATGTAGTTTTCACAAAGATCCTCTATGGATCAGGACTCGTTGTCTGCGCCAGATTTAGATAACGTGTCAGAGGCAAAACACTCTAAGCTCAGCATGGGACTGCTGAAATTCCGCCCTGAAGTGTGTGCTTGAGCTGCAGGGGGTGCTTACCCTTGGAAACACTGGGGTCCAAGCACTCAGGGACATTGAGCCTCTCCGTTCAGGAAGCCTGTCACCAGATAACTTACTCTCCTAGACCAGCTGTGAACTTGGCATTGCTTGGCAGGATCTGTAACCACCATTAAACAAAAATCTTGGACCAAGCCACACAGAGCTGCCATGGGAGCAGCTCTACCTCAAATCAACACTTGCAATTGAAAGAGTTTACCTTTGTAATTTTTTTATTATGGGCTTACAATTGAGATGACTACTGTTTTCTATCCATGGTGCGTTTATTAAAAAGTAGCTTTTTGAGATATAATTTATACATGATAAAATTTATCCATTTAAAGTATAAAATTCAATGGTTTTTAGTATATTCAGAATTGTGCAACAATTACCATAATCTAGCATTAGAAGACTCTCATCACCCCAAAAAGAAACCTCCCACCCATTAACCATCCCTCTCTATCCCCACCAACCCCAGCAACCACTAATCTACCTTCTGTCTCTATAGATTTGCTTATTCTGAACATTTCACATAAATAGAATCACACAACATAAGGCCTTTTCGGGACTGGCTTTTTAAATTGGCATAATGTTTTCAAGGTTTATTCATGTTGTAGCATATATTGGTACTTCATTTCTTTTTATTGCTGAATAATATTCCATGGTATGAGTATAGTACATTTTGTTTATCCATTCATTACTTGGTGAACATTCAGGTTGTTTCCACTTTGGGGCCACTATGAACATTCACATGCAAGGCTTTGTGGGAACATATCTTTTCATTTATTTTGGGTGATACCTAGGAGTGGAATTCCTGGGTTATATGGTTACTCTGTGATTGTCACTTTGAGGACTTGCCAAGCTGTTTTCCCCATTTTACATTCCCATCAGTGCCATACGAGGGTTCCAATTTCTCCACATCCTCACAAACAGTCATTGTCTGCGTTGTCTGTGGTGTGTTAATACAAATGGCATGTCTCTCCCAGTTGGCTCTTCACTGTAGTTTCAGTGTGTATGAGAGATGACTTTTTAGCTCTTTGATGGCATCTCCTTAGTGGTCCCAGTCAGACCACCCCAAACATACCTGGAAAAAATATTCTCAGTCATTTTTGCATGATGTCACAATATTTAATTTCATTCATGTAGCCATTTCATTCATTTAACCATTGAATACCTTCTTGGTCTTCTTCTCTCTAGGGTCCCGGGATTCATAGATCTTAGCACAGAGAAAATAACAGATCATTCAACCAAAAAAAAGAATTTCAGATGTCTCCAAAATGGCAATTAACACAGAAACTCAGGATACATACAATCACTACTTATTATGTTGATAATAATATTACCTGGTATTTGTTTATTTTAAATAGGAATATATTCAAAGCCTGCAAAAGATCATTTCTCACAATGATGTCTATGAGGCACCTGCATCAGAATGCCCTGTGCAAGAGAGTGGCTTGCTCATGATCCAGACGCCCTGCCCAGGTCAGAGCTGCTGTACTGGGACATCTAGGAATAGAATAGAGGAATATGCATTGATACCAAGAGGTGAGTGTGGTGTGCCCTAACGTTTGAGAAGCTCTGCTATCACGGTTGGAGTGCCTGTCTGAGCCTGGTCACCCTCTGGGGAAGAGTGGGACAGCTCAGGGCCGTATGTCTCAGAGGTTGTTTGCATACATACCCCAGCTAGAGCAGTGAGGGAGCAACTCTCTTACTCTCCTAAAGGCAAGACCCCTTAACTTATTTGAAGTGGGTCAGCATGTGCACACCACACCTAGTTTAAGGTTTGAGACTATTGTGTGCATCACGTTGAGCTGAGCCCCTTCAAGAGGACTCCAGCTATGGCTCTCCAGGTGACTGGAAATGGAAGATCCACCATGTGAGAATGGGACCTGGGTGGAGAAGCCAAGAGGAGGTCTGGGATGCTGGCTGATTCTACTGCGGGGCTGGGGAGAACTATTAATGCAGTCCCACCAACCCAGCTCCTCTGGGGCCATGCAGGCAAAGGCAGGTGGAGCAGTGCAGACAACCTCTGATGTGGTGAACCCCGAGAAGCAGTATGTGGGTGTCTGTCAGGGATTCATCTCCTCTCCCCCAACAGAGGGGAGATTTCAAGAGTGGCAGTGGCCAGAAAGGAGTCACACCAAGCAGGCTGCTGCCACCAGCCCAAAGTGTCCTTTCCTACTGATGTCAGGGCTGGTGGCCACTGAGTAGCTCCTCCTGGAAGCGTGAGCTCTGGAGAGGGCCACTGTGGGGGCAGATGGCAGCTGGGCAGCTGTTACCAAGAGGACAAGTCTCCGAAGCCTACAGCCACCAGCAGTGGCAGCAGCAATAAGAAGAAGATGGCTATTTCTCATGTTGAAGAAGGAACAAACCTTCTTTCTCTGAACCCCACATCAGGCACCCAAATCCCAGACCAGCAGCTGCGCCAAGGGTGGGTTCTGAGTCCCCAAAGGGCTGCTCCAAGACAGGAGGAGCCAGCAAGACTAATCCAGACTGAAATGCCACAGGGGGGCCCTGTCAAACCTCAGGAGACCCAGTCCTCCAAGGGCAGGTGCGGGAAGCTAAGTGGACAGAGACAAGAGAGAGAAGTCAGCGGAAGTCTGGATTGAAACAAAGGAAGCAGGTCCCGGCTGATGCCGCGAGCCCTGAAAGAGTGTGCACACCTTCCTGCGTTGAAGGGTGAGAGCACAGAGCGGGGGTAACGGAATAGCCAGGGTTGGGGGGCAAGGCTTCCCGGGCTGGCCCTGACGGTCCTGCTGTCAAGGGAAGACAGGTCCTCAGCACTGAGCTTTTCCAGGCCTGGGATATTCTACCCAAGGCGTGAGCCTGAGCCCTCCTGGTTCTCTGTAGAAGGAGCTGAGACACCTGAGGGGCAGGAAAGTTCCCAAACTATTGACGGTTGGGGTTGTGAGTTAGAAGCCCAGGTTGCGTGACTAACTGCTTACCTCCGAATCCTCCACTAGGGCTCCGCACTAAACCTGGTGAGTTTACCATTTGCAAGATTCTCGACCACTCAGCACACACAGCACACACTCGGGCGCCCACCTATAACCATGCACAATAATCAAATGCCACGCACCACGCAGATTTCCAGCGCTACTCTAGAGAAAAGAGTTGATACTCACCCTTCCAATCAGACCTGAGAGGATTATTTTTCAGCAAGAGACAAAGGGAGGCAGCAACGCTGGTAAGGGTTCGAAGACCAAAACTATCTGGGCTGGAAACCTCAAGAGATCAGGTTCCCTGACCAAACCCAAAGTATTTCCTGGTCTGAGCCATCTCTAAAATGCCAGGAGTGCTCTGGAGCTCCTGGCATTTTGGTATTTCCAGCAATGAATGGTGTAGAAAAATCCTTAAGAGGGGAAAAGACCTAGGCAGTGATTTCACAAAGGAAAAACAAACGTACATCCCTAAGCAGGGTGAGAAGGTGAGCCAGAGTTTTGCTGTCATTTCAGGAAAAAGTTCAATTCTACGCTTTTTCTGCTCCAGATCATTCGTTGGTACACGTGACAAGGACGGGAAGGCTGGTGTCCCTCCAACCAAGCTGCGCATGTGATTTTTATCCTCTGTCAATTATGTCATTTTGAGTTTTCAGACAGACTTAAAATCATTAGTTGGGAATCCTAGTGTGAGCAGAGCTTTCAAAGAGGCCTCTTCCTGGAGCTGCCGAGAAGGCTGAGCAGGGACACACTCGGGTGGTGAGCAAGTGCTGATAACTGGAGAGGGGTGAATTTATGAAGTGAGCAGCTCATCAAAAACACAAGTCGCTCAGAATTCATCGAAGCAGGTGCAAAATGACCAGGTTTCAACAGCTGAGGTAGGGTGATACTTTGTAATAAGAGAAGCTGTTTCTGGGACAGGGTCGAGTGAGACCAAGACTAATCAGGGCAGCTATGACAAGGCCAGCGCTCTGGAGCTGGGTTAACCCACGCGGAGATGACAAGCCGGCGGCTCAGCGGGGAATGCCGCGGGGAGCCACTCCGGAGGCGTACCCCGACATCAGGAGGCCACGAGAGTGATAGACAGCACGCTGCAGGCTGTTGTTTTATTCCACAAAAATATTTAGAATGCAGTTTGAAATAGTTCGCAAACCAAAAGTATCAGCAGACGCGGGGAAGGCTTTACTAATGATTTGCTGCCTCTTTCTTTCAGAAGATGGAAAAAGTCAATAATGATTCTGTTTGTTTTCTGTTTTAAATTTTTGGTTTCCTTAAAAGGTGTCCAGAAGGAAATACAGACTTTTCACTTTTTTTGAAATTAATCAAAAACAAAAAATATTGTCCTAGGGCCAGGAGCTTGGAGATCAGGACAGCCTTTCCCAGGGTCTGTTAATACCAGAGCAGCTCCCAGACGTCTGAGTCTTTGAGAGGACGGAAACACACATGCCACAGCGGCCCCCGTTAAGGGCATGTGGCCAGGAAAGTCCCCCTGCAGAGTCTCTCTCTAGAGGAGTGACATAACTGAAGGAGGATACAGAGTGGATCCACAAGCTGAGTGAAAGTCAACTCCAGCCTCCAGCACCACTGCAATTGTTTGATTTGCGTGTTTAATAAACAGAAATGGTGTGAAAGGCAATGGAGGAAATAAAACGTTCCAGGTAAACTCAACCTGGGTGGTGTTCTTGCAGACCAGACACTCGAAGCAGTGGAAAACTAAGCTATTGTTATATTCCTTTTGGCTTTGTTTGACTTTGATTTTGAGAGGTCAGAGTTTCAGGCAATGCCAGCTACATAATTTGCAGATCCCAGTGAAAAATGAAAATTCAGGGCTCCTTGTTTGAAAATTATTAAGACTTTTAACGTGGCAGAACATCAGTTGAGCGTGGGGCTCTTGGGACTGTGCATCCTCTGGCTTCAGGGATGGCTTTACCCTCAGATATGAAGCCTACGGGCCCGTTTCTTCCTCCAACAAGGCAGCGCTGCTGGAGGTAACTCTTCAAGCTCTGCCATCTTGCCGCTGGAGGTTTCTCTCTTTAGCCCTTGCCAGGCCAGTCAAGGAAACTGTGAGTTCTCAGCTGCAAAACCAAGAAGACTAGGGCAGTTTACTCACCAGCAGTCATAGAAAACACCAAGCTTTTTAGATGTCATTTCCTAAAGATAACTTTTGTTATGGAATCTTTTTCTGACTATAAAAACAATAATATATGAGCCAGGCATGGTGGCATGTGCCTTGTAGTCCCAGCTACTCAGGAGGCTAAGGCAGGAGGATCTCTTGAGCACAGGAGTTCGAGGTCAGCCTGGACAAAATAGTGAGACCCTGTCTCTAAAAAAACATGTTTATTGAAGAAATGGAAAAAAATACAGAAAAGTATAAAGAAAACAAATCACCAGTAATCCAACCACTTGAATATAGCCACTGGTCACATAGTGTTATGCATTCTAATTTTTTCTGCATATGTTTTACATATGTGTGTATGTATAAATAGAAATTTCCCCAAATGGGAGCATGCTATGTAATATTGTTTCATAACCTTTTTCAACTTCATATTTTAATATTTCTCTTTGTCATCAAATGTCTTTAATTGCCTCATTTTTAGGGGTTGGTCAGTAGCCATGCATACATACATATATGTATATGGAGAGAATATACATTTTACAATATATTTAACACATATATACATGCAATTTATATTTATATTCTCATATATACACATATACATGTATACACAGACCAAATATACTTAAAGGAGATTTATGAATTTGGAAATTATTCACAGAATCCCTCTGTCTATATCTGTTCACACTGGTCGGACTGAAAATAAAATTCCCTTTTCTTCTTTGCACACTTTTTGGCATTTAAAAATGAGGAGTTGAATGATTTTTTTCAATCATAAACTAAAAAGAAAATCAAGGCATCTGTAGCCTCTGAAGCAACTTCATGTCTGCATAATTGGCATATTTTTGTCCAATAATTAGTTCACTGAGTGAAATCCTGTTGAGTCTATGAAGTATTATAAATGGAATTTCTTGATCTTTGCAGGTGATGATTCATTTGGAATCAACAAATGTTCACAGAGGAGATAACCAGCGATATCCCTGCTCGTCAAACTGGAGCGTTTCCTCATTCAGTCACGCAGGCGGGGGCGGCCAAGAGCCTCTAGATTAAAAAAAAATACTAATAACACACCAGAATGTTTCAAGGCATGAAAGGGTGTTACAGAAGTGGCTTTTCAGTTCAACATTCTTTCAACAGTTCAGTCAACTTCTCATAAAATTAATAGTAAATACTTTTTTTAAAGGGTGTGTGTGTGTGCTGCTATTTTGGTGTGATTTGTTTTGTGTTATTGAAATATGCTACCCTGGAAAATGCTCAGCTGTAAATGCCATTCTTTATAAACATGAGCTGGGCTGCTGATGCATGGCTTTGCCGTTCTCTTTGAACTGCAGTTTTGCTGCTTTCTGTTGCCATCTCGCCACAGAGCAAGCATCTGGCGATAAGGAGTGAGAGGCAAAGGCCGTGAAGTTGTGGTGGAAACAGTAGCTCTCCCAGTAGGCAGGACTGGCTGACGGGGATCATTAGTTCCCTTGTGCCAGGGACTGTGCTAGGTGCTTCTAGCTTTTAGAACTTCTCTCTTCCCTCTTTTTTTTTTTTTTAAGATGGTGTCTCGCTATGTTGTCCAGGCTAGTCTTGGACTCCTGTGCTCAACTGATCCTCCTGCCTCAGCCTCTCAGGTAACTGGGACTATAGGCGTGAGCCACAGTGCCTGGTTTCAGCAGCCCTTTACAATATTACTAGCCCAATTATTATGAATAGGAAACTAAGAATCAGACCATTCAAGTGTCTTGCTGAAAGTCACACTTTCGTAGGTGGCAAAACTGAGAAGGGAATCGGATCTTCTCATTCTCCAGACATTATTATTTTTCCAACTAATCTGCCCCACCTCCTTGAAGGGATAGGAACAGAGACCCACACTGTCCCATTTCTTTGGAGTTTACTGAGGCTGTTCTGGCACGTGGTCATATCTGGTAGCTTCCAGAATGATTTTGCATTTCCGACGTGACAGCATTAGCTAGTGACCAGCTCATGTTTTCCTTTAAAGATCATAACCTTCCATTAAAGACAACCGCAGAGGAACAAACCAACATTTTCCTGGTGATCTTAATAGTGATCTAAACTTTTGGACTTTTCCTAAGAGTCGAAAAAAGAAAAAATGTGTGTGTGTGTGTGTATGTGTGTGTGTGTGTGCGCACACGCGCACACGTGCAATGGACATGAAGCAGTGGTGGGTAGGAGCTGGCAGACAGAAAGAGCAAAGATCTGTGGAGCTTCACTCAGTGACAAACAAAGCTGAAGTGTCCCCACCTGGTGCCACAGACCCTCCTGACTTTTCCACAGGCTTCCCTGACATGCATATATCCACATCCATCCCACACCACCTGGTTCACACAAAAGCACCTCTGCAAAAATTGCATGATTTTCTGCAGGGCTATTGTAGCTACTCTATGGGGTCTAAAATGCTTTCTGGGTCAGATTATTTCTGGGGAATTAACTCTAGTTTTTGTCAGGCAAGAGAGGCTGCAACGTCAGCTAGGGTCACAATGTAGCTCCTCAGGGGGCAGGGACTGTATCAGACACTCCCCCCACCACAATACATACACATTCAAATAAATACACACATTAAGGTTTCCTCTTTGCACTTAGGTACATCCTTTACTCAAAGAGGACACCTCTAGGAGCTTTTAAGACAAGTTGGACCAAGGAACTGCTCATCTCACGCAGTCCCACTGCATTGCTCATGAGGAAAGACCTGGAAAACGCACCAAACACCTGTCATGGACAGTCACAGACTCTAAACCCCAGAGAAGGAATTGTCAACCCTGGTTGTACGTCGGAATCACCTGGAGAGGTTCTTAACTGGACCAACGGATGGGGCCTACCATTAGACTTTGATTTAATTTACCTGGGATGTGGCCCAGGTAGGGCTATGTCTTAAAAGCTCCCCAGGTGGGGTTGCCAAACTTAGCAAATTAAAATAGAGAATGCTCAGTTAAATTTGAATTTCAGATAAACAACAAATAATTTTTTATTTGTACACAGAAATACTGTGTATATTCTATGCAATATTTGGGACATACATTAAGAAATTATTTGTGTTTATCTGAAATTTAAATTTAACTGGGCATCCTGTATTTTATTTGGCAGCCCAATCCCCAGGTGATGCTAATGAACATCCAGGGTTAAAAACCTCTGATCTTATCAAAAAGACACCTGTACTCAAATGTTTACCACAGCATAATTCAAAATTGCAAAGATGTGCAATCAGCCTAAGTATCCTTCAGTTCATGAGTGGATAAAGAAAATGTGGTACATATATACCCCGAAGTACTACTTAGCCACAAAAAGGAATGAAATCGTGTCATTTGTGGGAACGTGGAGGGAATTGGAGGCCATTATCCTAAGTGAAGTATTTCAGGAACGGAAAATCAAACACCGTATGTTCTCACTAATAACCAGGAGCTAATAGATGGTCATACACAGGCACAAAGTGATATAAAGGACATGAGAAGCTAAGAAGGAGAGAGGGCAGGAGGATGGGTGTGGGATAAAACTTGCCTACTGGGTACGATGAACACTAATCTGGTGATGGGCACACCAAAAGCCCTGACTTAAGCTTACACAAAATATTCATGTAACAAACATACTTGTACCCCCTTATAAATATTTTGAAATAAAAAAACCCTCTACTCTAAATAAGGCCTCCTGTTATGCAAATATTCATCCTGGAATTTCCTGACTGGTCCTGATGTCAAAGATTCTCTCCCAAGGCGGTCACAGATCACATGACCTTTCTCCTCAAGTGCCCGTCAATCCATGAGTGGATTACCAAAATTTGGTATATGTTTACAATGGAATATTACTCAATCATAAGAAATGACGACGATCTAGTACCTCTTACACTTTCCTGGACTAAACTTAGGCCCATCATCCAAAGTGACGCACCACAAGAGCAGAAGAAAGGGATCCATTTGTACTCGCCATCAAATTGGTACTGACTGATCAACACTAGGGTGATCACATGGCAGAAATACTCTCCAGGGATTAGGGAGATGGGGGGCGAATCTACAACTAAAGGACACGGGGAGCACTAAAGGGAGGGAATGGCATGCCTTTAACCTGCATTTGGGTGAGGCAAAGACATAAAGTGTAACTAGAATGTTTGTACCCTCACAATACCTTGGAATAATAATATAAAAAAAAAAAAAGTTAAAAGTTAAATAAAATAAAATGTTCCATGGAGAAAAAAAAAAAAAAAAAGAATAAGCATCTTAAAAACAAAGTCTAGTCTTTTAAAGAATTATAAGATAAAAAATGAGTGTGGCTGATTGTAAGTTAAATACCATGCATTTAATAAAATATAAACTTTTTTTATCTTTAAGCATTTTAAATACACGTTAATAAAGTTTACCATACTCTAAATGTCAAATCATTTTTTTCTTTATTATTTTTACCTTAAATTTCATATAAACTACAGTGAATGAAACATATTTCTAATATGTTATATAGAAATTAATTTCTATTTTGGTATACTTTCCAAATTTAGAAAGCCAAATTAAAATATTATGTCTTTTGCATTATAATGCTTGTTAATAGTCACTTATCTTCTAAATATGGTAAGATTTTCAGACTAAACTTGTTTTTGAAATTCCTTGCATTTTACTTCATAAAAGCTACAAAATCATTTACTCCTTTTTGAATGAATTTAGTGATACAAAGTCTGCATGAACCAAAAAAGCTGTATTACCTTACATCAATGCTTTATAAATTGCTCACTTATCAATGGGAGATAATCTCAAAATGTATCATTCTGAAAATTTTAACTAGCTTAATTATATCATCATATTTTTTCATATTTTAACCATAAACATTTTTCTTCAGGGTAGGTAACAAGGCAAAGGAGGAGGTAGAGGGGGAGTTTAGGATGCTCTGAGAAAATCCCTATCCAATTCAAATTGAGACCTTTGCTTTGGTTGAATTTCCTCTCACCCAGACTCCTATGAATGGTGCTGATTCACTTACAGCTTCTGCCCAGTGGAAGGAAGCCCACCCTCAAAGGATCTTCTCTGAATTTGTTTTTTCTCTTTTTGTGTTTCCTTTCCTTTCATTTGGCTTATACTTCAGGGTAAGGTCTTTATTTTTAAATTCTCAGTAGTTAAGTCTACAACTTAAGGTCCTGAGATGAAAGACTAAGATGCTTCCATTCTGCACTGTCTCCCTACTACACTCACTTATAACCTAATTTCCCAGAGAGGAGGCTTAGTGTTATCTACCAAGTCATTTGCTGCCATTTAGATGAGTGCCAAACATCTCATTTTGACTGACACATAGAATTCAGTCTAATCAGTCACGTAGACATGGCCAATTACAGTAACTACATTTCACTACATCAAATATGTTCAGAACTGTTAGATTGGACTGAAATGTTCATAACTGCCTTCTTCCCTTCATCTTTTAAGTCTAGGCATAGAATTTTCATTTCTCCTGTCCGTTCATCTTTCACTTGGGTACTAACCTTTTCCCAATTCTCATAATATGTACCTCTCCCTGACTTATTAGTATGCAATAACCAGGGTGAACGTTATTTTTTTCTCCCTGCTCTAGGTATGGTTATCTCATTTTACCCTGTTAGAATTTTACTCTTTTAAGAGACTGGAATTGAGTCTAGAAATCTTTGTGCAATGCTTATTCAGTGTTTAAGAAGTGATTTTTTTTTTGAAAAGGACAATGATTATAGTAAATTGCTTATCTAACTGTACTTTCCTGTATAATTTTTGGAGGGCTGAGCCAAGGAATATGAACTGACAAAAGTTCCCTCAGTTCTTTTACCCTCTTATCCTAAAATTTTCATTTTGAGTTCCTCTCATGTCTCAGATGCATCAAATAGCTCTACAAATTAAACTGTCTATACTTCAGACTGAAGACACTGAAATATAAAACAAACATTTCTAATACTCTACAATATATAATTTAAAATCTGAAACCATATGTGATCACTTTTATATTATTGTTCATTCTCTGAAGTCAAAAGAGACTATTTATAAATAACAAGGAGTTCATTTAATTAGCCTCTAAAACAAAGAATGGCAAGAATGACTGGTATGCTGTAAGATGTTCAATTCTTGCTGGTCTACTGAGTCAAAAGCTATTTACCTATGATATTTTGAAACATAATGTGAAGCAGCTTGTTTGACAAAAGAAACTTACGTGGCTTTTCCTTCCCTAAGGAAAATGCAAGATAATGAAAACTGGAGAGTGGCGGATATAACTTTTTTAGATAATGGCTTGAATTTTAACTTGACATCAGTCTGAGTTGGCATAGGACTTGCATACTGTTTCATATTGATGCTGCTAGTAGCAAGAGCTTTCCTTCGACCGGAAGGGGATTCCTGGAAGATAAAAAATAATTATGTAATTTGGAATTATTTTATAACCAAATATTTAAAAATACTATTTAAATAATACGATCAAATAACAATTGAAAATTTCCTTCTCCCCCAAATTCCTGTAACACAATAATAAAATTGTCATAAGGTTATATCACAGCTTTAATACTTTTTTTTTTTTTTGAAATACATAGGATCTCAATCTGTTGCCCAGCTGGAGTACACTGGCACAATCTAGCTCACTGCAGTATCCTTGAATTCCTGGGCTCAAGCAATTCTCCCACCTCAGTCTCCTAAGTAGCTAGGACTACAGGTATATGTCACCATATCTATTTTTATTTTTGTAGATACAGGGTCTCACTATGTTACCCAGGCTAGTCTCAAACTCCTGGCCTCAAGCTATCCTCCTGCCTTGGCCTCCCAAAGTGCCGGGATTGCAGACATGAGCCACTGTGCCTAGCCACAACTTTTATATCTGTAACTAAAGCAGACATCAAATTAAAAAGAAGTGGCCCAGGCAGAAATGAGAGAAGACTAGACAACCAACCCTAAGTACCTCAGGAAAGAAAAAGCAAGGAATGAAAACTAGGACAGAAGGTCTCCAGGGCTACTATGAAAAGAGAATCTAGCACGGGGCTAGGCATCAACAAGTGTTCAACAATTGTTTTTTCCTTTGATCATACTTAGCGTAACCTAATGATATTTCTCCTACTAAACACCTACAAATTTTTTTAGAACTTCCAGCCTAGATGGTATTCTACCTCTTTTTTACTTACAACATCTGGATTCTATGTATCCTGTAATTTGAAGCTTATTTCTTCCCGGGGCTTTTTCTAATCAGTCCATAGTTCTCTCTCTCTTCCATAAAATTATGTATATCAAGAAAGAAAGAGTTGGCTTCCCTGATGGTACGCCCATGGAGACACCACTAATTGACCTCAGCAGATCTCAAAGTTCTTCTGAACACAGGTATTGCCAATTCATCAGAAATGGAACACAAAATGAAACCTATTTGCTATCAAAGGTGTTAAACATTCAATTAATAAACTATCATGTTTCATAATTATCCTTTATATTAATAGAATAATAGCCTAGGTAAGAGAACAATAAAAATAGGACAGCAAGATAATGACTGTACATTAACTACATATAAAACTCCATTTAAATTCGGGAGAGATATGATGAAGAATAAGACAATCACTATGTGTTCTATGGCAAGGGGAAAATTTTAGATGTAGGATTAGTAAATAATGTAAATCAGAAATCATGTACCATTATTTCTTGGGGTTTACTGATCTCGGAGTTAAGATCAAAACTTAAGGCTTAATTTCCAAGCAGTGTGACCTTGAGCAAGTCAGGAAACTTAAGCCTCAGTAACTTTCCCTATAAAATAAGGAGGCTAACCAGAAATTCACTCAAATTCTGTAATTATGTTCTGTAAAATTGCTCAATTTTCCAATCAAGGCAAGAAAACCTACCATTAATACCTTTGAATTATTATTTAATAAATCATTATTTGTCCTATAATTGACAAATTTGCCCAAAATAAGGATACACTAATTTAATCAAAACATTGAAACAGTCTTTTTCAAAAACTTGACATTTCTGCCTAGCAGAACAAGTAAAAATGTAATGTAGCATCCCTAAAGAATACCTTGTTTTAAAATATGGTCTTATCTGTCAGATTATGCACAGCAATATTATACAGAACTATTAGTGCATGTAGATACCTTATGAATGAATTTCAAAAATGCATCAAACACTTGAGAAGGATTTAAGCCCTCTCAGAAGAAATACTTAAGAATATGCAAATACCCTCAACTGAATCAAGTTGAACAGATGTGACTAACCCAAACAATACAAATGTTCTTTCCCTGGTCGCTACTGTCAATCAAAGAATAAGATTAAGGTCCAAGGTTCTGACAATGTGCAAAATGAAAAACTACGATCAGGGAGTATCAATTTATTACACTGATATGAACAATAATCTCTTATTGTACCTTTAGAATAGCTAACAACTTCTACATATAATATAGGATTTAAAGCCTCTATTTTGAAAGCATGACATACTATCTGTCACATATTATTTTCAGTTTTTGTTAAACAAATCTGTTCCACAAAGTATGATATTGATCCCTTAATGTAATTATTTAATTTTATAACCAAATAATCAAACTATAAAAATTAAGATAACTTAGAAACGAGCATAATATCAAAAACTCAGTTTAAAGATGGTTTCTGCAAAATCTTGAGTTTTTGATAATCTTCATTTCCACTTTTCAGAATAAAAATTATGTAAAAAAGTTTTTCTGCTGAACTCAGTTTTATGGCAAAACGAATGTTTTAAGCTGTGGTAAATCAGTGTCTTTGAAACAACAGTTAATAAATGCTACTAAATTCTAAACATAATTAGCTATACCACTTAATTAAGCAATTACTTGCTCAGCAACAATGAAATAGCCCTTTGTGAGGTCTGGGCAGGTGAGCAGAATAGAGCTCTCGAGTACACAACATCCATTCCCAGTATTATAATAACACAGGACCTCACTAGAGTCTGTGTCCTTAATATAATGGCTTACTACGGGGAGAAGGAATCTGAATACTGTTTCTAGCAATTCTTCACCTAGCTGGGATATTGCTTTCTCCTTAAAATTAGCTATCTGCAGAAAATACATTTTAAGAAGACCAGTAATGAGAAAAATATGGGGATCTTTCACAGCTCTAATCCCAGCTCCATGAATTTTCACATTTTATAATCAAGTCTAAATCTTTACCCACTCAAGATGGTTATCATTGCTATTATCAGTTCTATAAAGAGGAAAGAAATAATTGCACCGCCAAATGAACAATTTTTTTGCATGCTATAGTATTTCTTTAAAGGACTGGGAGTCAGCCGGGCAGAGAGAGTTTAGAGAATTACTATTATTGTTGCCAGGGTCCTAATGCTACTTCAGATCACATGCAGGAATAAGAGAAAAAATAGTATGAGAAACTCTTAGGAATGGAAGTTTGGTGACCAAGAGTCAATAAAAAGTGTTTACATACATATAAGTCTAAATTTCTGTCTATAGGCCTATGTTTACACTGTTACCTGTTTATACGTGAATCTGGCAATATTTTGGGAATTAGTTCAAAATCCCTAAAGCAGAGGTTCTTAAACTTTAGTGTTTAGTGAAAAACAAAAACAAACAAAACCAGGAGAGATTGTTTAAAATGCAGAGGCTGGATCCCACCCCTGGAAATCCTACATTATTAACAGTAGACCTAAAGATGGACCCAGAAATCTACTGATTTCTAAAAAGTAACATCCCCATCTCCACTCATGCACACCACTGCTATCAGGTGATTCTGATCTAGTTAATTTAAAATCACATTTTCAGAAATATTTCCCCTAAGGAAATTCTTACATAAAATTATTTTAATTTAAAAATCTCACTCTCATTTTTCATAACTATTTTCATTGTTATAAAAGACTTAGCCTATATATTTCTACTTCTTTGAAATCTGGCCTATTGTAGCTGGAATTGGACAAACCTGGATTAGAATGTGGCACCAGCACTTACTCACTGGTTACTCTTTGGCAGATTTCTTCATGTATCTAAGCCCCATTTTCACACAAGTGGCAAATATTTTTAAAAGTTGGACAAGTATTGACAAGAATGTGGAACAATACAAACTCTCTTACACTGCTGGAGACAGTTTTAACTTATACAGCCACTTTGAAAAACAATTTGACATTACCTTATAAAGTTGAATACATGCAAATCTTATGACTCAGCAGTTCCCATCGTAGAAATATGTCCTTAAGAAATTCTTGCAGTAACATATGAAAATATCTAGTAGAATATTTAGCACATAGCACATACTCAATAAATAGTATTTATTAATTTTTATGGACTGTTTAACCTGGTTTATGATACTTAATATCATCAATAGTCTATCCAGGATCACCTATCTTGAAATGAGGAAAATAGATAAATGCACAAGGCACTGTATGATGTTTACTTTAAAGTAATGTAGTTACATTATTAAAACTCATGCATGGACCCCCATGTTCAAGTCAAACCTAAAATAAACTCTCCACCTCAAAGTATTCTCTTTGCTATTCACATGGTAACAATGCAAATAATAGGTGAATAAATGAGATGAAGGGGAAAAGATCTTAAAATAACTTTTCTAATAGGAATGAACTAATTATATAATGAATAATGACATTGTAATGACAAAGGATTCTTTACAAATATTTTTAAACATTGTAGAAGAAAGCATGTAGCTAACCTCACCACTTTTCCCCCCTAAAGCTAACAACATGGTATACAAGCAATGTAGTTAAATAGTTAAATTTAGTTCATATTGTAATTCTTGTTCAAATTATTCAAATTAGTTTTCTTACAGAATAGTTCCTTGTATGATATTTCATTTATTATGGGCCCCAAGATGAATAAAATTAATATAATGCCTCTCTTATTATTCAACTTTATGAAAATATTGTATAAAATAAACCACATGCTAGAAATTTAACTTTCTCCCATGTAAGAGGACTATGGGGTGGAGGTGGTAGAAACTTACTTAGATTTTTATGATTTTTCAGAGTTTTATTACTTAGATGTTTTAAAAGATTTTTGTGACCTGTTTCTTATGTTCAACATCATGTCTTGATATTCATCTATTCTGATGTGTATAGCTGTGATTCATCAAATTTTATTGTTTCTAATATTTCATTACATGAATTTCTACAATTTACCTATTTTATTGTTGATGGACATGTGAGTTGTTTGTATTTATTTATTTGTAATTAACAAAGCTGCTATAAATATTTTTATACCTATATCCTGGTCCACATGTGCAATAATTTATCTAGGACATATTTCTAGGATAAGAATAGCCAGGTCATAGGATATATACATGTTTAGCTCCACCAGAAAATGTCAAATTGTATTCCAAAGTGGCTGTATTAATTTGTACTCCCTAACAGTTTTAATTGCATTTCCTTGATGACTAATAACACTGATTACTCTTTCAGTTTATTGGCCATGTGTTTCCTCCTCTGTGAAATCTTTTGTATATTTTTCTACTGTGCTGCTTATCTTTTGATTACTGGTTCATATTAATTACATTAAACATAATCCAATGTTACTTACACATGTTACAAATATCTTCTTCCAGTTTTTGGCTTGTATTTTCACTGTCTATGCAATCTTTTAAATGAGTCCAGTTTCTTAATTTATTGTAAATTCAACTGTTTCCTTTAATGATTTGAGCCTTTACATTTTGTTTGAGAAAATCTTCTCAACCCTAAGGTCATAAAGCTATCCTCCTATACTGCTTTCAAAACTTTTATATCTCTGATTTTCACATTTAAGAGTCAATGCCACCTGGAATTAATTTTTTTTAGGACACAGGGTATCTATCTATCTATCCATCTATTAATTTATGAAGACAGAGTCTTGCTCTGTCACCTGGGCTACAGTGCCATGGCCTCAGCCTAGGTAACAGCAATCTCAAACTCCCGGGCTCCACCAATCCTTGTGCCTCAGCCTCCCAAGTAGCGGAGATCATAGGCACACACTACTACATCCAGCTAATTTTTTCTATTTTTAGTAAAGATAGGGTCTCACTCTTGCTCAGTCTGGTCTCAAACTCCTGACCTCAAATAATCCTCCCACCTTGGCCTCCCAGAGTGCTAGGATTACAAGTATGAGCCATCATGCTAGGCCTTATTTTATTTATTTATTTATTTATTTTAAGAGACAGGGTCTCACTCTGTCTCCCATGCTGGGGTGCAGTGACATAATCATAGCTCACTGCAGCCTCAAACTCCTGGGGTCAAGCAATCCTCCTGCCTCAGCCTCCCCAGGAGCTGGGACTACAGTTGTGTACCACTGCACCCAGCTGGAATTAATTTTTGTGTAAGTTTTCAGATAGAGATCCAATTTCATTTTGAAAAATATTATGGGTAAATAATTGTCAAAGCACCATTTGTTAAATAGTTCATATATATATATAAGGATATATATACACACACACACAGGGATATATATATATATATATAGGGTTATAGATACACATACACACAGGGATATATATATATGCACACAGGGATATATATATCCCTTCCCCTTCTGCAATGTCCACTCTGTCAAAAATCTGTTTTGCATATTTGGGTTTGCTTCTGGTCTCTCTATTCTGGACCACTTGTGGATTGATCTACCCTTACAATAAGACACCATTGCCTGAAAAATCAAAGCTTTACCTTAGTTTTGGTCTCTGGGGCAAGGTCCTCTCCTTACTTCCTTATTCTGGAGTGCCTTTAGCTACCTGTGACCTGTTGCTCTTCCAAATAGTTTCAAGTACTGTGAAAAATCCAGTTGAGAGTCTGATTGAAATTGCATTAAATTTACAGATCAGTGTGTGTGTATCGACCTCTTTATAATATTGAGTCTCTTTATTGTAAAACAGGATATTTCCCTCTATACACCTATTTAGATCTTTATTGTCTCTGAAATTTTTAATCATTTTCTCCACACAGGTCTTCTACATATTTTTCTGGATTTATTCCTAGGTGCTTTGGTTTTGTTGTTAGTACATTAATATTGTCTTTTAAATTCTATTTTTGAATTACTTGTTTCTGGCATACAGAAAGGCAACTGAGTTTGCAAATAAATTTTGCATCTATGAAATCTTATTAATAATCTTTTATTAATTTTAATAATATATATTTCCTTTTGGAACTTCTATTTAGATAATTGTATCATCTAGAATATTAGCTATGCACTTCATTTTTCCAATCTTCAACTTTTATTCGTTTTCTTGATGGTACACTGGCTAGGACCTTTAGTATGATATTGAGTAAAGATGGTGATGAAGCCATTCTTGTATTATTCTTGATCTTAAAAGGAAATGCTTTTGATTTCTTTGTCTTTAAGTATCATGTACTGTAGGTTTCTTCTTTTTTTTTTTTAAGTATTACCCTTTGTAAAATTAAGGAAGTTCCCTTCTATTACTAGTTTGCTTGGAGGTTTTAATTTTATTTCTAATTTAATTTATACTGAGGCTTACCGAATTTATCAAGAGTTTTCTGTATCTTTGTGAATAAAGACTTTTAAATCTTTAATCTATTAATGTGGTAAATTTAATAGATTAAATTAAAGCAGCCCCACATTCCTGGGAGGTATCCAACTATGTCATAATATACCTTTTCTTTATATTGAAATATATTTCTTGGTGTAGATGCCTAATGTTTTGCATGGGATTTTTGTGTATATACATACATACATATATATATATATATGTTCATGGGGTATATAGGTCTATCATTTTCCTTTCTTGTTTGCTCCTTGGTTATATCAGCCTCATAAAATGAGCTGGAACTTCCTTTCTTATTCTCTAAAAGATTTCAAATGATCTCCTCTGTGAAAGTTTTGTAGAAGGCACCTAGAAAGTGATTCAAGGCTGTTTTCTCTTGGGGAAGGTTTTTCATTACTTATATCATTTCTTTAGTGACTACAGAAGTATCCAGGTATATAATGTCTTCCTAAGTCAATTTATATAATTTGTACCCTCCCCGGATGGGGGGGTGAAATTTATCCGTTTCATTTACTGACATAAACTATTTAAAATATCTTTTTATTATGTTTATCTCTGCAAAATGTATAGTTTTTTAACATTTTTTCACTCCCAAAACTGTTTATTTATTTGTACCTTCTCTATTTTGTTCCTAAATAATTCTTGCTATAAATTGGCTATTTCACTAGGCTTTCCAAATCAACAACTTTTGGCTTTATGATCCTTTCTAGTGAATGTTTTCTATTTCAGTAGTTTTTGCTTATCTTTATCATTTTCTTCCTCCTACTCTCCTTGGCTATATTCTGTTCTAACTCCTGAATTTTGAGCAGTTCTTCTTTGATGAAACAAGTATTTAGGTTATCCAGTCCTGCATCACTTAATGACAGGGATACATTCTGAGAAATCTGTCCTTAGGCAATTGTGTCATTGTGCAAACATCATAGAGTGTACTTACACAAATCTAGATGGTATAGCCTATTACACACTTAGGCTACATGGTATGACAGTCTATTGCTCCTAAGCTACAAACTTCTACAATATGTTACTGTACTGAATACTGGAGGCAATTCTAACACAATGATAAGTTTTGTGTATCTAAACATAGAAAAATACAGTAAAATATTGTATAAAAGATTAAAAATGACACACATGTATGGGGGACTTACTAGGAATGGAGCTTGCAGGACTGGAGGTTGCTCTGGGTGAGTCACTGAGTGAGAGGTGAATGAATGTGAAGGCCTAGGACATTACTGTACACTACTGTAGACTTTATAAACACTGTACACTTAGGCTACACCAAATTTATTTAAAAGTCTCTTTCTTCTATAATAAATTAACTTTAACTTACTATAATTTTTTTACTTTATAAACTTACAAATTTGTTATAACTTTTTGACTCTTGTAATAAAACTTAGCTTAAAACACAAGCATAATGTACAGCTGTACTAAAATATTTTCTTTCTGTATATCCTTATTTTGTAAACTTTTTTTATTTTTTACTTTTTAAACTTTTTGTTAAAAACTACACAGGTCAGGATCATCAATATCACTGTCTCCTACCTTCACATCTTGTTCCACTGAAAGATCTTCAGGAGTAATAACACGTATGGGGCTTCGTGTTATTGCTACGATATGTGTTCTCCTATCCTAACAATGCCTTCTTCTGGAATACTTCCTGAAGGAACTGCCTGAGGCTCTTTTAGTTAACTTTCTTTTTTTAAATAAGTAGAAGGAGTACATTCTAAAATAACAATAGGAGGTATAGTATAGTAAATACATAAACCAGTAACATAGTTGTTTATTATCATTATCAGGTATTAGGTACTGTACATAATTGTATGTGCTACGCAGACATACCTCAGAGATATTGCAGGTATGATTTCAGATCACTGCAATAAATTGAGTATTCCAATAAAGTGAGTCACACAAATTTTTTGGTTTCCTAGTGCATATAAAAGTTATATTTATACTTTATTGCAGTCTAATAAGTGTACAATAGCATTATGTCTAAAAAAGGTACATGCCTTAATTTAAAAATACTTTATTGCTAAAAAATGCTCACACAGAGACAAAGAGAGCACATGCTGTTGAAAAAATGAGACCAACAGACTTGCTCTACCAAGAGTTGCCACAAACCTTCAATTTTTAAAAAACACAGTATCTGCAAAGTACAGTAAAGCAAAGTACAATAAAACGTATCTATACTTTGATACGACTGGGAGCACAGTAGCTTTGTTTACAACAGCATCACTAAAAACATATGAGTAATGAGTTGTGCTACGACATTATAACGTCCATGAAGTCACAAGGCAATAGGAAATTTTCAGCTCCATTATATTATGGGACTACCATCATATATGCAATCCTCTCGTTGACTGAAACTTCATTACAAGGTGCATGATCTAAGTGCTGCTTCAGCTATATCTCAAACATTTTATCATGAAGTATTTTTGTTATTCTGCTGTTATTTTCTAATTTTTCATCATAAGTTCTTTGACTTATAAGATGTTTAGAAACTTTTTTCATCTATAGGGAGTTTCCTACTTATATTCTTGTAACTGATCACTATTTAATTGCACTGGGGTCACAGAATGCAGTCTGCGTAACAACAATCCTTAAAAATGTATTGAAAGCCCTATTTAATAAATGGTGCAGGGAAAACTGGATAGCCACATGAAGAGGAGTGAAGCAGGACCCATATCTCTTGACATATACAAAAATTAATTTAAGATCGATAAAAGAGTTAAATGTAAGCCACGGAACCACAAAAATTCTAGAAGAAAATGTAGGAAAAACTCTTCTAGACATTGGCCTAGGCAAAGAATTTACGACTAAGATCCCAAAGGCAAATACAGTAACAATAAAAATAAATAAATGGGGATTAAATTAAAAAGCTTCCGCACAGTGAAGGAAATAATCAACAGAGTAAATAGACAACCTACAGAAGGGAGAAAATGTTCGTAAACTATATATCTGATAAAGGGCTAATACCCAGAAACTAAAAAGAACTCAAACAAATCGGCAAGAAAAAAACAACTCCATAAAAAAAGTGGGAAAAAGACATGAAGAGAAGTTTTTAAAAAGAAGACAGACAAACGGCCAACAAACATATGAAGAAATGCTCACCATCACTAATCATCAAGGAAATGCAAATTAAAACCACAATAAGATACCACCTTACCCCTGTCAGAATGGTCATGATTAAAAAGTAAAAACACAATGGATGCTGGCAAAATTGCAGAGAGAAAGGAACGCGTATATGTTGTTGGCACTGCAAATTAGTACAACCTTTATAGAAAACAGTATGGAGATTCCTCAAAGAAACAGTTGTAGACTAACCATTCAACTCAGCAATCCCACTACTGGGTATCTACCAAAGAAAAAGAAGTCATTTTATAAAAAAGACATCTACACTTGAATGTTTGTTGCAGCACAATTCACAACTGCAAAGAAGTGGAATCAATCTAAGTGCTCATCAATTCATGAATGGATTAAGAAAATGTGGTATGTATTTACTATGGAGTACTATTCACCCATAAAAAGGAATGAAATAATGTCTTTTACAACAACTTGGAGGGAACTGGAGACCATTACCCTAAATGAAGTATCTCAGGAATGGAAAAACAAACACCACATGTATATTCTAATAATTGGGAGCTAATCAATGGGCACACACAGGCACAAAGAGATGTAAAGGACATTGGAAACCAAGAAGGGGAAAGGGGAGGAGACAAGGGGTAAAAACCTACCTTTCAGGTACAATAAACACCACTGAGGTGATGGGCACACTAAAAGCCCCAACTTAAGCATTATAAAAGGTATCCATGTAACAAAAACATTTGTATCCCCTCAATATTTTGAAATTAAAAAAATTTATTGAAACAAGCTTAATGGCTTAACTCATGATCAATTTCCATAAATGTTCCATGGATCCTTAAAAAGTATTTAACTGGTGAGTACACACTGCTGCCCACTTTTACAACAGAATCATTTTATATAAAATCACCTACAGCACCAAAATCATTGTATTTTTTATATGATAAGTAGAAGAGTAGAAATTTTCAAATGTAAAGTCATGTAATATTTTCTAAAGCACACAAATCAAGTAATAAGTAAGTGAAACACTCACAATCTGGGCAAAATTCTGAAGATGGCAGATGAGAGACATCACCAGCCAGAGCATATCAGTAAGAAGGAGAAGTTTTAGATGAAAGAAAAAAACAAACAGATAAACATAAATGAGATGAGGGGCTGGAGCAAGGGTGCCAGAATCTTCAGGAGATTCCACAGGAAGAAGTTGCAGAGCAGAACCGGAAGGAGAAAGGTATCGGCAGAGATCAAACCCTGAGAGGCTTGGAGACCAATGAGAAGGGTGGATCGAATGGTTAGTTTCTCCCTCCCTTGCATCTCAGACAGTCAGAGGGCTCCCAAGATGCTGGAGAGGCCTTTTGCCCACACAAGCCCAAAAACTGCTGCTGCCAGTGAGCTGGGAGCTTCTTGTGGACAGGGAACCAGACTCCCAGCCCCCGGGGTGCCTCCCACCCTACAGACCTGAGCCCAGAAAGCAGGCACTATATTGCTTCTCTACCCACCATGTGCCTTTGTCCTCCCCAAGGGGCTCCAACTCCTCAGGTTTCATCTTGTTCACCTCCACACAGATATTTCCCAACTCCAGCCTAGACTGCAGGAGCCACAGGGGTCCAGTGGGTCCCAGGTGATCTGCATGACTCCAGAGCCCAGTCATTCTGGGTGAACGGCCTCCCAGAGAGAGAGGCAGAGATGACTAGAGTGCTAGCATTCCTCCACCCAGACTCTTTTTCTCTCCTTCCCCTCCCGCACCCATGGCTGCTGAGAGATAACTAAGCCACCACACGGAGGCTTCCACAGAGAGCAGGGCTCAGACCTTTCCTTTGGGGTCCTGCAGCAGACTGCAGAGTGCTTATACAGTGAGTTCCTTGCCCCCGGGCCCTCCCTAGTGCTGCTTGCTCAGTGGCTCCAGCAGAGTGGAGCATACCCCAAGGCAGAGGGACATCAAACCAGCTTGAGCAACTCGTGGGTGACTCAGAATCAGCATGCTTCTCCCTGGCATGGTCAAGGATTGATGTCTGGGGC
>CAUYSK010037064.1:0-29326 GCA_963575035.1 Avahi laniger | reverse complement strand
GCGCGGTGGCTCACGCCTGTAATCCTAGCTCTCTGGGAGGCCGAGGCAGGAGGATCGCTTGAGCCCAGGAGTTTGAGGTTGCTGTGAGCTAGGCTGACGCCACGGCACTCTAGCCCGGGCAACACAGTGAGACTCTGTCTCCAAAAAAAAAAAAAAAAATTTGCTTATTAACTTTAAAAGCTATCACCAAAACTCTTTACGACAGCACCAAAATCCAAGTTCCTATGGGGAAAGGAAACTCAGGGTTTTTTCTCTTGCCTTGAATTGCCAAGGGCTATGTGAGGTCACCCCAGAGTCACATTTCTCTGAAAACACAGCCCTGTCTGGGGCCTAAGTCAACGAACACGAGGCTGTCTCTGCTGGACTAAGTGGCACTGTAAGTTGCCGTGAGGAGGGTTGGCTTCCGTGGTCACGTGAGTGACAGCACCACCTCCCAGCAGGTGCTCGAGCTGAAGGACAAACCTACCAGCAAACCACGCGTGATGTTATGATATAATCTAAGGTGTGTCTTGAATTCACAGGACTCAGGGGCCACTCCCCGAATCAAATGAGGTCCTAATTCTGGGCAGTGAAAGCAAGTGGAGGAAACCGCTAAACACATGGGTGGAATTCACAAGTATCTTTGCCTGATTCAACGGAGAAAGAACAATAATGTCCAACATGCCCTGCCTCAACCTTTAAGGACACGTAAAGATTTAAAATTTAAGAGAGAGGAAGACACAGGGATTTTCCACAATGAGAAGTTCTTAAGGTCAAGATGCTCACTGTGACTTTTCCTAGCAGCAAGGTGCCAATAGCTAGGGTGTCTTACAGTCCTAGCACCAAAGGAAACGATGCTTCCACCAGCTCTGCTGTCAGCCCTGCAGCCCCTGCTTCCTGGCTGCCTGTGCTCTAGGCCCATCATCAGTTGCTCTGTCACCCGGTCCCTCCCTCCACGAGTGCCTACCAACCTGCCAGATCTCATACATCCATCTCATCTGCACTACCCAACGGATGAGTGAGGTGGCATTAATCTCAGTTTACAGACAGGAAACTTAGACTGGAGAAGTCCCATCACTCGCCCGGGGTCACACGGCTAGGAAGGAGCAGAGCTGAAACCCTTAACCCTGTATCTTCTGCCTCCAGCTCTTGGGCAGTGATGACGTCATGGTAGGCATCAGCCTGGCCGTGGCTTTGCCAGGATGTTCCCATCTCCAGTGAAAGGAAAGAGGGGATGACCAGGAGAGAGATGAGAATATATGATCTATTATCCTTAGACATAATTAATTAGTGGGTGAACAGCTGGTTGTGAAGTTCTAAACTGTGAGCCAGAGCTCCTTCTCCTGTGTCTTCCTTCCCTTCTTCCAGGGATGGCAGGAAAGGCACTGTTGCCATTTACAGAGAGAACAGGTCCTGTCCCCTTGACTGTGGGCCAGTTCCAGAAGGAATCAGGAAAGGTGACGTAACTGATCTAGCAGGACTGACTTGCGTTTTCACACAGTCAAGCAGCCACCAAAGGAGGAAATCCACCTCTGGGACCTGGGTCCAGGCAGGGAGGGCCACTCTCTGCATACAGCCACGCTGCTCACCTCTCTCGTTCATGACTGGTCAGATGTCATTGTCTCAAAGTCAGTGTGAGTTTCTGAAAACCCTTGTCAACACGGTGCTCCATGCAGATTCGACCAACCAGTTGCTGGTTGCGATGACAACCCATTTGCCATCCCTGCTGCTGCCGTCTGCAAGGAGCTGCTCCCAGGGCAGCTGGAAAGCTCCTCCACCGGGGCCTTTCCCACTGGTTCTGTCGGGTGGCCTTGTGGCAGCTGTTATTTCACAAGTCTTCGGGAAGCTCTGGGATCTTCATCAAGAGGCTAAAGGAGAGCCGCAGAAGAATGAAACACTGCCAACCTTCTGTCATTAGGCAAGAGGTGGTTTTCCCGAGGCCTGCATGCCCCAGCAGAGCCTGCTCAAACATTTCTCTTGGGACATGAGGAAAGCAAAAGGGTAGCTAGCCTGCTTTTCCTTCCATCTCAGACACTGCACATCAGCTGCTCCTTCCCTGTCCTCCACAATGGAGTCATTGTAGCCTCCTGGGGGTGGCTTTCCAAAGAGATCAACTGATTTTTCCTCCCAGAAGTGATGGGCAAGATGCCCCACCAAGGAGGGAGGCTTGTGGGGACCCAGTCTCTTGGCGGTAGCTGCCTCGTCCACAGGGCATGACTGAGTCAGGCCCACGGTGTAGGCTGGTAGCCTCTGCGCTGAGGTCCCACAGGCTCAAGCCCCCCGCTGAACGATTCAGCTCAGCACCCTCAGCTCCCACCTGCTGTGGCTGATGCTCTCTTAGGAGTCCCCCGCAGGGATTCATGTGGTTTCAAGACTAAGCACCACCTAACACAGCGTTGACAAAAAGGCACAGCCTTTCAGCTGGTGGATCTAGCACTTCTCTCAGCCATTGCTTAGTACACACAACATGTGGTTCCTTAGCAACCCTGACATTCACAGTTAAGAATTCTTTGATGCTACAGATATTTAGGCTCTCTGGCAAGAGGTCTCATACAATCAAAGAATGACGTGGCTGGGGACGCACACCAAATGCTCGGGTTCTCAGAGCATTGTCGCACAGTGGGCTCTGCCCAGCTTGGGTGGCGGGCTAGAGGTCACCCTGGCTCTTAATCCTCATCAAGTGACTGCTCACAAGACTCCTTTAAGTCTTCATGATTGAGACAGAAACCCAAAAGTGCACTGGAGTTTTCTGTGACCGGAAAGTAAGGTGATTAACAGAAAACTTCAAAACTGGCCCCTGGAAGATTTAAAGACAGGGCCCATTCAGATTCTTTAGAGAGAAGAGAACAAAGTGAGGGGAGACAAGAGACCTATGACAAGGGTGAAAAGGACAGGTCATCTCTAGACACTAAGGCACTGAATGCAAACGAAGGTCATCATCTGTCCACACAGACAGGTTTGAGTCCGTGTGAATGCTGATTAAATAGCGTTTGATTTGCCAGTGTCAACAACTGGGGGAGAACAAAGGATTTGAGGACTTCTCAGTTAATGTGCCCTGGCTCTGGAAACCTCACCTGTGAAAATCTGTACTGGCGCCCATCAGAATTCCTAATCTCCTTAAAAACAGGAGTCCGCTCCCACCTGGTCCAGTATCACCGGTTCCCTCCCGGTCTCCTACCAACAACGAGATCGTGGTATGATTTCTAGACTCAGACGAACCTGGGTTTGAATCCTGGCTCTGCTCCTTTCGAGCTGTTCCCAGGCAAGTCACCCAGCCCCCAGCCTGGCTTTCGTCTGTCAAAGGGGATACACTGCCACCCTCATTCTGGAACCTGTGTCTCTCTCTCCCCTTTCTGTGTTCATTTTTCTCCTTCCCTTCTCCTAATCTATGATCCTTGTGTTTTTATCCTTCTCTCTTTCAAAACCCTTTTCAGAAGTCATGTCCGCTATGAACCCTCATCCATTTCTCCTCACCAAAAGTTCCCTCCTCCTGGCTCCCCACTGAGGGAGATTTTAATGACCAAATACAATGCTAGATGTGGAAGAACTTCACAGACTGCAGAGGGCTGAGGACATGTAAAGGATTGGGAATATTTCTCCTCCTCGTTCACATAACCAGTCTGGACAGTCATTTCTTAAATCGGTGTCTGTTTTGTGTCTCCTGTTAGACTCTTACTACTCAAAGGGTGATTCATGGACCTGCGGCGGCGGCATTCCCTGGAAGGTTGTTGGGATGCAGAATCTCAAGTCCTGGCAGTGACTGCTGAGTCAGAATTTGAATTTTAACAAGCTCTCCTTCCAGCTGATTCATGTGTACATGAAAATTTGAGAAGCATGGAATTAGACTCTAAGGTCCTCAAGGGTACAGTGGCGCAGAATCCCCAGAAAAGCTTCCGGAACCCAGGAGAGGCCTGCGAGCCTGTGCGATGTGGGTGTTCGGGAAACTAGCAAGTGAAGGCTCCCTGCCGGCGATAAAACCGCGAGCTCTGCGTGCAGGCATACTGTGAAGATACCCATCTGAGCAGAGCCCACTTCAAGTATCTTAACATAAAAGGCTTGACAGTTCCATCTGCATGGGAAACACAGGCAGGCTCATGTAGGAGAACTTATTATCAGGTAGCTGGACTGTGTTCGTCCTCCTTAGCAGCTAATGGCTCCCCTGCTCCTCCGACTGAGTCAGTGCAAACCACAAAGGCTCCCCAGGGTTCACGGTTCGTGGCGCCTCACTTTGCCATACACCCCTGAACATTTTGATGCAGTGCAGAAGCACAGGTCTGAAGCACAGCTGGCCCGGGACTCCCACAGCACACGTTCACTGCCTCCGCAGAGCCCTGCCGGGGAAGAGCTCTCTGAAAACCTGCAGCTGCCCCCCCTTCCCGGGACCCGGCAGTCCCCACTTCCCATCAGCAGGAAGATCAGACTGGGACTCAAACCCCTCCGTCACATGCTCCCCTCCTGATCGTTAGCAGAGCGTCTCCCAGAAAGGCCAGGCTGAGGCCTAACACAAACCACGCTGAACTACACAGAGTGATCACTGTGCTTTTAAGACACCGCTTAGAGCCTGGGAGACGGGGAAAAAGAGCATTATCGAGAAGAGAGGCAGAATAACAAAGAGAAGGGAACTAGGGCTGTGGAGTTTGAGCTGAGTTAAATCTCACCCCACATCCATGTGCCAATCTCCGAGCCTCAGTGTTTCCTCCTTTAACAGGCTGACGCCACCTGGCTGGCGGTCCCAAAGGTCACTTGAGAGAACACACCAAGTTGACAAGAGTACCATGCCTCATCCGTGAGGAGGGCTCGGCCAACATCAGCCGTGGCTTCTCTGCAGGGCGGCTCCCCACCGGCTGCCAGGGCCACGCTCAGAGCACAGAAGCGGGGCCTCCCAGAGACCTTCCCACTCACCTTGATCATTTCTGCCACGTAACTCTCAGGCCCGGTGTATTCTGTGGAGTCCTTTACTTTCACCAGGACGATGAAGCACAGATAGTGCCACATGTTGTGTTCTTCCTTGATGTGCTCTTCAAAGGTGACAGTCTTGTTGTCAAATTTGTCTCTTTCTAAGCCTAAAAAAGAGACAGAAACCCCACGGCCCCAAATGAGCAGTCATGGCGCAGAAAAACCCATCACAGAACTGTCAACACAGAGGAGGCTGCTGTCTCCTCTCTCTATAAGGAGTTGGATTCTGTTGGCCTTACAAATGCATTCACTTTCCCATTACAGCAGGAAAACACAGGTGTGAATCAGACAGACCCGTTTGAATCCCACGTGTGCCACTTACCAGTGGCTGCGTAAGCTCCATGTGCCTTAGTGGCTTTGTCAGTGACTGAGAAGACAGCCACCTCGGCTGCAGGAGTGTTCAGGGGTTGAACGGTAACATGTGCGACACACTCACACACAGCAGGCAACCAGTGACGATGAGGTCTCTTTGCCCAGGTAAATGCCAAATGCAGACATGTTAAAAAAGTTTTTTGAGAAGACAGAATAAATAAGAACTTTAACCAAATTTTGAACTCTAGCTGGTAAGTTTATATTTTGATGAGGTCTGGGTGAGCAATTCTGAAACTAGTTTCCACGTATTCTAGGATAGAGCAAATAAATAAATATATTGTAGATAATGGGAGCCAAATTCCTCACTTCCAAAGAAGGGAACACAAATATGGAAAGGGAGAAAGACAGAATAAATCCTGTAATGTTGAATTGTTTTCTAAAATAGATATGGATGTGTGTAGATACACACACGTATGTACACACACACACATGGATACACATACACCTGTCCTCTAGATCTGCACCCTAATAAGCCCTGGGAGCAGCACTGATAGGAATGAGCACACCTAGTCCCCAAATCTTGGCTTCTAAATACCATTCTCCACTGAAAGAACCAAGTATCTTCAGAGAAATGGCTGATTCCAGGGCTGGGTCAGGAAAGGTACAATGTGAGTCTGAGCCTGGAATATCTTATGGTGCCGAAGAAGAAAGTACAAAGAAAATGGTAATGATATGACTACACACAGAAGCCAGGTCGAGGGGCTCTCTGGCCAAATCTGGAGCAATTTGAGTATCAAATAATGACAGCAAAAGATTATAGTTCTCCGACTAAGATAAAAATCCACGAGTCCATGTTATTACAAATAAAAATATACAAACATATACGGGGAGAAGAAAAATTCTTTCTTAAAATAAAAAGCCAATTAACACATGTAGAAATAATAATAAAATAAGGAAATCATCATTTGGCAACCATCATAATAACAGATTCAGGCAAGAATCACGAATGGATGCTAAAACTAGTGGGTGAAAATTTAATATAGGTAAGAATGGGATATTTACAAAGTGTCAAACTGTCTTCCCATAAAGAGAAGCCTGCAGTGGAGAAACCTGGCAATTACCACCTTAAACAAGTGATCAAAGTTAATGTCACCAGTTATCATATGAATCAGCATCACGTGCCTCCTGATATGATGCAATGAGGTGAATACAACATGTCTTTGATATTCCTGTGAAAAACACATACCCTCAAATCTTACCATGAGGAAACATCAGACAAATGCAAATCAAGGGACATTCTACAAAATAACTGACCTATATTCTTAAAATATGTCAGTGAAGGCTAAACAGATACGGTGACTGAGTGCTATTCATGACCTGGGATTTACAAAGGACATTATTGGAATGAAGGGTGAAATCTAAATAATGTCTGTAGATTGGAGACTAGTATGTTTTCATGTCCCAATTCTGATATTTCTGTTGTATACAAGAGAGTTCTTATTTATAGAAAATATATACTAAAATATTCATGGATAAGGGCATCATGTCAACCACTCGCACTCCAACTACTCAGAAAAACAGTGAGTATGTATATGAATAAAGCAAATGAAATACAATATTAATATTTGGGGAATCTGGGTGAAGAGTATATAGAAATTCTTTGTCCTAGTCTTTTTATTTTTGAGACAGAGTCTCGCTCTGTTGCCTGGACTAGAGTGCCATGGCGTCAGCCTGGCTCACAGCTACCTCGAACTCCTGGGCTCAAGCAATCCTTCTGCTTCGGCCTCCCGAGTAGCTGGGACTACCGGTGCTCATCACCGCGCCCGGCTAATTTTTTCTATTTTTAGTAGAGATGGGGTCTCACTCTTGCTCAGGCTGGTCTCGAACTCCTGACCTCAACTGATCCTCCGGCCTTGGCCTCCAGAGCGCTAGGATTACAGGCATGAGCCACCGTGCTGACGTGTCCTAGTCTTACTACTTTTCTGTAACTCTGAAATTGTGTCAAAACGAAAAGGTAGAAAAGTTTTTAAGGGGGCAAAAGGCAAAGAATTTAAGTCTTTAAATGGAAAAGGCTCATTTGTTTAGTATACATATCAGTAGGAAATTTATATATTTAGTAACTATATTATGAATAATCCTGAAATGATTGCTCAGCTCCTAGACGCCTACATAATTCATTTACCTTTACATATCTTTTCCTATAGTTATACTGAAAATGACCTCTTTGGGACCCATGCACCTCTTTTACTGAGCAGTTCAGTACTTATCCTTAGGTGCCTACAATGTGCCATGTTCTATACTAGGAGTGTCACATAGCACTCTCTCCTAATTCTAATAATAATGCAGAAAAGTACATATTATTATACCCATTTTACAGATGAAGAAAAAAGATTGAGGAAGTTAAGTGACTAACCCACAGTTACATAGCTAGTAAGCAGCAGAAGCCCAGTCAGACCCCGGGTCCGACTCCTAAGCCCAAGCTCTGAACTCTTTCTCCACTCTAGTTCTTCTAAGAGGAATATTTTTTCACTTAAAGCCTGATACCATCCACAGCGAAGACATCCACAGGCCGGAACTGGATGACAGATCTCCACGCTAGTCTACTTAGAATGGGACTGAGGGAAGATCAGGTAGTATCAGCAATAAGAAGACCCTGAGAGGCATTTGTCTTAAATCATGTGTGGTCACATTTCTGCTTCCCAAAACTTCATTCCTTAACACAAACCCGGGACTGCTGCACAGAACTCATCAGCACTCCACGTGTTAATCCTTCCCAGCAGGGTAAGGGCAACGGACAGCCCCGTCACCGCTGAGGGCAGAGTCAACAGGAAGCGGCCAGCACCGCCTCCCACTGAGCACTGGGCACACACCTGCCCCGCCACGCCCTCAGTGTCTCCACGCGCCCTGCCGTGCTGGCCTTTGCTCCCTTGCTGAAGCTGGGCGGTGACACTCACCGCAGATAAAGCACGTGGTCTTTAAGATCTCTTCCTTCTTCTGCTTCTCACTCCTCAGGTCGGCAAAAGTGTCAATGATAACCCCAAAAATCAAGTTAAGGACGATGATGATGACCATAAAGAAGAACAAGAGGTCGTAAATCACTCTAGCAGCAAAGAGGGGCTCCTGGAAAAGAGAGGGGCCCCAATCAGTCCGCTTCTCCTGCCGTCCTTTGGTCTGCAGGGCTCAGGGCCCAGCTCGAGTGAGCCCTGCGTCTCCTCGGGTGGAAGTTAAACTTTAAAACCCACCACCATGTCTCTTTTCACACCGTGTCAAAATTATGACTTCTCCAAGTGTTGTGTGACACGCCCAGGAAGGGCGTTGGACAGGCGTTCAGGTCCCCGGCCCTGCAGGAAGCTTTCCCAAAGCCCATCGCATGGGCAGAGAAAGCCGCCCGTGCAGGCAGCCGGTGTCGCTGCTGCTCCGGGTCAGCACGAGGGCGCGGACGCGCGCAGGCACGCAGCCACTCAGCACCGCTGCCCGCTCTTCCTCTGCGTCTTCGGTTTACACTCAACACCACTGCGTTGTGCTCTCACCACCCACCCCTCCCGCCCCCTGTGCCTTTCCTTCCCCCAGGATTAATTTACCTCTTTGGATGGCTTCCTGAGCACGTCGCCTACTCCGCCCCCACTCCGGAGCCCGTGACTCAGTACGGTAACGATGCACATCAGCAGCGTCTCACATGTGTGCTCCTTATCCTGCTCCGTCTCCTCCACGGGGACCAGCTCTGTCAGCACGGCAGGGAATACCACATTTAAAACGGGAGGGGAACAAACGATTTGTGTGATTTGGAAATGACATTTCCTGGATGCCATCTTCTAGCCAACAGAAAGAATGAAATCAAGAGGCTAAAGTCATCTGGGGCCATTCTGGTTTCCTCACTAACCCCTGCTACTTTCTCAAGCTATGTCAGTATTGTCCTTCCTCTATTAAATCTAAAACATTCCCTTATCCTTTTCACATTTTTAAACTCTAGTCCCAGCTGTGAATAGTCATTTGACGTCAGATAAGTTGCTTAACCACCCTGAGTCACAAGCATCTTGTCTCTGAGTTGAGGGTAATGCTACCGGACCCAGGTTCCTCACTGGGCATGCTGTGAGGATTAAATCCAGCTTGATGGCAGGTTTTACAGCAGGTCCTCTGGATAAATTGCTTTACATTGGAGGCTGTTCATTCTTACTGGTTTATGGAGGAAGAACCATACCCTGCTGGCCATCTTGTTTCTTTCTCCAGCTGCAGTGAGAATGGCCTTGCTAAGACACGGATCTCATCTTATCACTCCCCTTTCAACAACTCCCAATTGTCCTTTGGATGAAGTTTAACCTCCTCTGTCTGACATGTAAGACCCTTCATGATCTAACCCTTTGCTTTTATTTCTAGCTTCATTTCTTATTACTCTCCTTCCTAATCATTATGTCCCAAACTTCTTTTTTCCTTTTAAAAACCTTTAAGCCTTTAGATTTGCTATTCCCTACACCTGGAATACCTACTCCTCTCCTCCTTTGCCCAGGAGTCTTCTGTTTTAGTTTAAATATCAGCTTCTCAATGATACTCTCTCACCCCAGTGTCAGGCTGGGCGCCTGTCTCCTGTATTCCCATCCTCATTCCCAGCATTTTGCATACTCTCTAGTAATCACCTATCTAGTATCACCTGCTTGCCTTCTGCACTACATTGCTGTCCCTTAAGAGTACAATGCAGTCCCTGGCAGATAGCAGGCACTCAGCAAAGACTGGCTGAGTCTAATCAGGTATTTTCTTCACATGTAGCCTTCTTTTCCCTTTCTCTCTCCCCTCTTCCCCAGCCTTTCGCCTTTCCTATGGGCCTTACTTCCGAGCAGACGTGCTCTAATCCGCTCCCAACATCACCGGCATCGTCTAAGCCTTTGGAGGAGTCTCACACTAGCTCAAGGCTAACGGCCACAAGGTCCTACCTTCTTTGGGTGCAGGAGAGGAACAGTTCTCCCCAGTCTCCACCTTGCACACATCAGAGAACAGGAACTCATTTGCCAAACTCTCGCTGGTTTCTGGGAGAAAGGAGGAATGAATTTTATGATGAACAATCTGGCAGCATATGGTTAAAATGTTTGCAGTCCCCAATTCATGGCTGATTAAACAATTCTTTACATAAATAACACCCTAGAATCCTGCATATAAATTCAAAGCAGAGATGCCATTTACTCTTTCATTTGGTGATCTGGATGGGAAAAAAGCCAAAAATGTCAATTCCTGTAGGCTTACTAGAAATATCACACTTAAATAGCACCTCTCCAACTTTAAAGACAAACCGCTGAAACTCTTCGATACTACTGAACACACAGACTCCAGCAAGATTTATAGCAAGTCTGCGTGGCCCCAGCGGGCACTGATGGAAATCCAAGGTCCAGACCGGTGAGTTCAGAACCCTAAGATGGCTGGCCCGACTTGAGGCTGCAGTTACATGCCAAGAATACAGAATTCGGGAAGGAGAAAACAAAGGCCGCCTGGCTCAGCCAGTCACAACGATTCTAGTTTGTTCCTTAGACCAAGGGTGCCTGGCTACCTGGTGAAAAACCAGTAATATTTTACTAAGTGCCAACTGTTTCCATTGAGAGGAAAGAGCACTTGGGTATTACTCAAGTATATGGTCATTTTTTTCATTCTCAAAGTTGGAAATCTCTTTTGTTCTTGCTATATATAAAAATAACACAAGCTCATTATAAAACCTGCATATAGAAAAAAAAATAAAAAATAAACAAAAAACGCGCCCAGAGATAGCTACTGCTAGCAGTCTGGGAGTATATTTGTCTATATTAAATATATATATATATAAACTTTTTAATTAAAAAATATACATGTGATCCTTCTGTCATTTCCCACTATATCCTGTGGGTATTTTCCCATGAAGGTTTATAAAGATGTAGCTATGTGTAGGCGACTCCACCCCATGGACATACCACAGTCTAATGAAACACCCCCTTACATTCAGGTAGCTTCCAGTTTCACACTGCAGTGAACATTCTCCCCTATGTGTCTGTTTTTACATGCATAGTCAGCAGGTTTTTTCTTTAAGTATAAATTCCTAGAAGTATATTTACTAAGTCAAAGAGCTGCATATGCCAATGCCTTCAATATATATAAAACAATTTGTTTTATAAAAAACTTATACTAGTTTAAAATATAATGTTAGTAAATAAACTAAATGTAAGATCTGGCCACCCACCTGCAGCATTTGATATACCATATCACCCTTTCAATAAAGGGAGCACTATGCCTTGTATTCAGAATTTATAGTCTTCAGGGAGATATCTACATTGCTAAAGTCATTATTTTCTTTAGTTCAGTTATAATCAGGAAATATTCTTTTAACAGGAAAAAAGATCAGAAGATCCCAAACCCACCTGGAACAGCTGTTTCGTTGGGCAACCTATCTACCTCCAAGATAAAATCATCCTTGAAGAAAAGATAGCCCACTATCGAGAACAGGTAAACCAGGATCAAAGCCAGAACTGCTGTCAGGATGATGGACCGTCCATTGCGGGTGACGCTTTTAATGACATTAAGCAAAGTCTCTTCTCTGTACACTAAATCGAAAAGCTTTAAAAAACAAAAAGATGATGATAATTTTAAGAAGCCTCTATATTAGATGTACATTCATATCCCATAACAAAAACCTGGTTTATAGAGGAGTCACCTTATTGGAAATTCAAAGGCCTTTTACTATAACCTTAACACTGAACATCTTGCCTGTCTTAACAGTGAAAACTGAGATGGCAGAAATGGGGAAAAATAAACATGGAAGAGGGAGGCAGGAAACAACAGCAATTTCAAGTAGCACACAAAGCTGTTGAGAGGGCCCAGGAATACAGAAAATACATGGTTGCACCAGTAAGTTTCAGAGAGAAAGGGAGAGGCAAGTGATGAGGGTCTTGACATCCATTGATTTGGGAAGTATTTATTGAGTTTCTAGGGAGAGCCAGTCACCCTGGTCCTCGCCCTCTTAGAGCTGAGTGTCTACTGGGAAGGCAGACGTACTTATAAGCCAGTGTAAGTGGCAAGGACTCTGGATTTAGATATAGGTGCAAACTGTAGCTCAACTACTGAGTGCCACTATGATCTTGGGCTAGGGACTTTCCCCCATCCCCTGGAGCCTCAGTGACCTCATTTGCAGACTGGAAGATGCAGAGTTATTGTGAAGAACAAACAGTGTATACACAGTGCTTGGCACATGGGCATACATGTATGCTGAGTAAATGCAGTAAAAGGTAATCATCATTAATTTCCTGATGGAGAGACTGGGGCAAGGTCACAGAGCTAGAACATCTCAGGGACTTTGGTGGTAGTAACACTCCAGAAAGCCTAAATCCTTACTATCCTCCCCTAGTGGGAGGAAGACCTGCCTGCCGTTCACAGCGTGTTCATAGTCTAAGCTTGCCCTCTGCTAGGGACCTGCTCTTTGCAAGAAGTTGGCTTCCTGAGAAATGGAGGATCCCTGTAGGTACACGCAGGGGTATGGCAGAATGATGGCTAGTTTTCCAAGAGCTACGATCACAGATATTTGGCTGGGGGGAATAGCAGGGTTGGTCTTGGACCTGGAGACTAGGTTTTAACGTGGCCTCTTTGCTGACATCTAATCCTGTCCTGAAGGTTTGGTCTCCACCGTGGCTCTAGGGTGTGACTGTGCACTGTGAAGGGAGTCAGGGGACAGGGGCCTGAATCCTGACTCTGCTTTGAATTTGTTGCAAGACGTCAATCAAGCCATCTAACCTCTCTGGACCTCAGTTTCCTCATCTGTAAGATAAGTGGACTGCACTAGCTGACTTCCAAGCCCCTTCTAGTTTAGACTTTTACATCCCAGGTCATTTTCAGGTCAATTAACTTTTCTGCCTCCCTAACACCAATCTGTGTTATGAAGACTAGTTCTGGATGGGCCCTGGGTAAAGGAGGATACTTAAAAGGAAGCAGGAAAGAGGCATTTAGCGAACACAGGAGTACAAAAGGCTAACTGTTGCTGTTAACGTCAGTTAAATATTTTCCAGCAACTCAACGTGAAGCAGCAAGTAAGAGCAACTGCAGGCAACAAACAAATGGTGCTTGTTTTCTGTGGTTAAGACCATGGCAATTATACGGTCCCCACATCATTGAAATGACAAGCAACTTTTTTTCACTTATTTACAATTTCTGATTTTAAAACAATAAACACATATCATTTATAAAAAGAAAAGGCCTTCCTCTAATTAGAAAATTACACGTGTTCAATGGAGAAAATTTGGAAAACACAGAAAAGCACAATGGAAAAAATTCACTAATAATTCCATCATCTACAGAAATCCACTCAACAAGTTACCTCCTTCTGGCCTTTAAGAAATGTAATATATACATACACGTTATTACAAAAATATTAGACAATAATACTGGCTTGTAGATAGCCTCTTTCACTGAGCCATCATGAACATTTCTCTGACAAAAATGATTACATAGTATTCCATTGTATGGAAAACACAGTTAACATAGCCAGTATCTTTAATTTTTTAAAAATAGTCACAAGATGCTCTCAATTATATGTCATTATAAATAATGCTTTGATGAATACCTCTGTACATGCCTCTAAACATGCTTGTCTAGTTATTTCTTTTTGCCAAATTTCTGGGAATGGAATCTTTGGGTCAAATGCTATGAAAGAAACAGACTGCCTGTTGCCTTCCAGAAAGGTGGTGCGAGTTTACACTCACCACTAGTCAAGAAAGATGCAGACCCCACTGCCACTAGTACTGGGCATGATCACGCTTTTAAACCTTTCTTAACGTCACTGGTAAAACACAGGATCGCGCTGCTGTTTTAATTAGCATGCCTTTGTTTAGCAGTTAAGGATAAACATTTTTCCACATTTACTGCCCATCTGGATTTCTCTTTTTGTTAACTGCCTGCTTATGAACTTTGCACATTTGATCTCCAGGTGTTAATATTTTTCTAAGGACATACTTTAATGCAGCTTCAAGACCGGGTCCAACCAGTCTTTGGGGGCAGGGGACAGCACTTTAATTAGGCCACCAGATCACCCTCCCTCCCTTCTGGCCTGCTGGCGTGGATGGAGCTCCCTCAGCGCAGTAACGCACGGGTTTTCCCTGCTGGAGGTCGCTCTCCTTTTACAGGGTGCCGAATTCCTCTCAGTTGCAGGCTTTCCTCATTAGTGGAATTATTCGAGCAGTTTCAGTACCCTGTCTGTGGTTCTCGCCAGATGCATTCAATACTGCTTTTGACACCAAAAGGAGCACATCACTCGGAGCCACAGACAAGTCCAGGTACGGATGGCTTGGAAACCCCCTCCCCCACCGGAGAGGCATGCAGCCCGTCTAGTTTGATCCTGTTGTGTTCTTCTCAAAGCGAACTGGGCTCAGGTAACACCATCAGAAGCTTGGAGTTACTCTTTCTGTGATAGCTTAGAGATTCGAAAGCACAGATGTAAACTGCGATGTGACATACCAGTTTCACCGACACAGGGATTTTTTCATATGCTCAGATGAGAGGCAGTTTAGACTTGAGAATCGACAGCTGAGTGGCTCTCCTGCCTCTGCCACTTACCGACTATGACTCTGGGCAGGTTACCTAACCTGGCCGAGCCTGGGTTTCCTCAGCTGAGAGAGTGCAGGGGAAGAGACACAGAGAGCACTCGATTCAGGGTAGCAGCTGCCACCTTCCAGACTGTGAGGCCTACAGGGGCAGGGGCCGTGTCCACCTCACCACCACAGCCCCTGCACCTGGCATCGGCACTGGCTGGCTCTGCAAAGGACCACAAGGACGCAAATGGACAGCAAAGGAAATGAAGCCAACTGGAGGTCAACTGCAGGAACCGCCAAACTCTCTACCAGGGAGAGATGGCACCGTCTGAAGGGGACTCTCCTGTCTCTTGGGATGAGAGAGACCACCCAGTGAAATGTGCCTCCCTGCTGAGGGGGGACAGGAATTTGTGTGATGGGCAGGCATGGGTCTCCCTGACTCACAAACCAGGAATCTCATCCAGGGGCATTATTGCATGAGACAAGCCCCAAAACAGACACAAGGCTCTAAAGATTTCCAAAACAGAGTGACCAAAGCAAGCCACATAATGGCAATCACAAGTACAACCTGAGACCTCTTTGCCTAAAACCTCAAAACATAGCCAGATCTATTTTAAGATGAGGGGAAAGAATCCATTCTCTTTAGCCTGCCAACATTCACCATTAATGAAATGAGCTAATCCTGGTGATCTAAATGGTGAATTCTTTACCGTGCTCTGACTGGGAGAAAGAATACAGGATGACAAAGACACTAATAGCCAGCAGTCGTGTGGCAGTGCTATTCTAAGACCTTGACATGCATAGCTGCATATAATCTCTACAACAGCCCTGTGAGGGAGATACGTTGTTCTCCTCATTTTGTAGATGGGGAAACTGAGGCACCGAGCATTAAGTAATCGGCCCAGCAACTACATGGATAGCACCTCCCTGAAGAGCTTTCCATGCTCTGCCGTTTCCAAGTCCATCCCTCTTGCTAAGCCAACACTTTGTCCTTGATCTGTTTTATCCTCACAAACATTTTAATATCTCTAGTCTCTTTATGGTTTTGCTTGCAGAGAAGTCAGTTTTATGCTTTCTGTCATTTTAAGTAGGTGCAAGGAAATGGTTTCTTATCTACAACTGTTCAGGTCTAGATTTCCTCTAACTATAGGGGAGCAAGTAGTTTTTTTTTTAATCTATTAATATACTTTTAAAACCTGCTTGGGAAGGTGGTGATGAAATTAACTCATTTCGTAGAATGTCAAGATATCAAGCACTGGGCTTATGGTGGAACAAAATAACTTCTACTGAAAAGGTCTCCTGGACTGATAAATCTATGGAGTTCATTATTATGAATCTTGGGGCTTTGAAACTATCTCCTACTCTTATGGTAACTACATGAGAAATGGATGCCATGAGGACTGTAGGGTGACAGTCTCAAAAACATTCCCCTTGGTTAGTGCTGGCGGAGTCCAAGAAGGAAAGAAAAACAAAGGTGCATGTAGAAGAAACATTCCTGAACCAGACTGTAGGCATCCTCCACTGCTGAGAAGGATGGTACACAGGGGGGCGTGCACCTCCTGAGTTCCTGCCAGTTGACCTGTTTCCTGTGCAGCTCTCTTCTCAGATGCCCCAAAGACTGTATACAGTGGGGCTTTGCCCTTGTTGGCCCATGCATGCCAATCACCATCAAAAGGAAGGGTCCGTGATGAGAGAGAGGACACAGGACGCTTTCCTAGTTTTCCATATGTAAAATATTTGGACACCAGGTACTCACCAGCAAACTGTAGAAGAATTCGTGGACAAAGAGCCCCATGGCGCAGATCAGCAGATACAACAAATGATAAAGGAACTCAACATCCAGAACCATGGCTCGGTAGCCTCTGGTGAACGTGCCGCAGTTGCCCACAAAGCTCATTAGAAAGATGATTTTATTGCAGACCTGAGAACAATGACAGGACCAGTCAGATGGCCTGGATTGCACCAAACTCTTCACGTGAGGCGAGGCCGAGTCCCGCACGGATGAATCTCAGTAACCATGCCCAAGCACAAGCTTCCTCTGGCACCAATGCCCACCAAACCCTTCAAGAGCCATTTTGAGGATCTAAGTCATTTCACTACTTTGCTTTTCAGGCATATCACAAATTACATGGTAGTCAAATAACTATGTGCAACAGTAATCAAGTAGCATTTCTATTAACACATACTGAGATTATGATTTTCAAAATGAGATATGAATCATTTCTAACAGTGTTATAGGAGTTAGTCAAACACAGAAGTCACCTCAATCCACAAACCCTGTGATCAGCATGATCAAAAGCATTTTCTGAGTTTGTTACATTCTAGGCACTATAGGGTTACAATTTAATGAGAGGCAGCCAGTCTTAGTTGTTCCTAAGTTCACAAGGAAAATGAGAATTCTCTTGGGGCCGGGTTGGGGGGGTGGTAACAAAATGTAAAGGACTTCAGCATGAGTTCTCTTTCCCTGCCTTCCCTTCTGGGAAGAACTTCTAATTTTCCTTTGGGGATCCATCCCTCTCCAAGCAGTCCTTGAGGTCTGGGTGGGGTTTCAACCTGGCCAAGTACAATATTGTATTTTCCTGGCTACCATGGCTGGTTCAGGGGTAGGCCCAGGACCAAATGGACCAATGACAGCCACTGAGCTCTTCCCGGGATTGCAGCAAGAGACAATTTGGTTCTTTCCCACTGACCTTGTACCCCAAAGGCTGTAAGCTCTGGAGCTGCCACACCACCAACACTGAGAGCACCACCAGAAGAGGAACTCTGCCCCGAAAGCCCCTGTTTTCAGCTGTGCCTGAAGCTAGGCTCTTGATTTCTTGGTTAAAATGAACCAGTAGATTTTCTCCTTTGCTTAGCCTAGCATGGAATAGATTTTCTGACACCCGTAACTGAAGGAGTCCTAATTGATCTACTGTATAGTCCCACCTTTGATAGAAACCTCTTGCCTAGAAGTCCCTCTCTAGCAACACGCTGACAGAAAAACTTGACTCAGGAGAAAGCTGGAGAGAAAGGATGCACCTGGTGAAACCATCTTCTGCTACTCTAGCTCCCTCGGCCAAAGGTGCTGGGGAAATTCTGCCAGTTAATCTGGTAGGTCGGTGTAAGTGAGCTTCTTGGCAATCAGATAAGTGAGGAAGCCAACACCCACGGAAAACTTCTGGATTTCTCAGATGGGCTAAACATTCAATCTGCCACTTTTCCCCCAACCCCCAATACTGTAACCTTTGCTAGTGTGGGGTCTTTCATAGTAGGAAAGTATCGTCGACTCCAGATGATCCATGGATGGCGTTTTGGGGAGGGTGCAGAGGAGGGACGGGAGGGGAAGATGATATTCTGGTTGATGTCACAGGACCTCCAATGTGCCCAGACTCCTACGGTCTTAACAATAAGCCATCCGCTTCACCTGAATCCACTCTCTCCTTTAACTGCCGCCCCAGCTTCCTCTCTTGCTTCCCCAACAAAGAGCTCCTACTGAAGGTCTCAGCCTGCTGCCTGCTCCCATCTCCTCCGTCTGACGAGTCTTCCATCTGGCTCCCAGCACTCCCCCTCCCCCACAGAAGCAGCTCGTGGGGAGCCTCCAGTGGATTCTGCAAGGGCACACCCAGCGGTCCTCCCCTGCCTGCTCTCGGCATCTCTCCCAGCTCCCGCAGGGTGACAGGCTCTCCCCCACCCTCCTCACCACTCTCCTGGCACTGGGCTCTCAGGACCCACCTTGCCCTCCTACAGCTCTCAGATCTCCAACATCCATGCTCTGTCTCTGGCCGCAGCTACTTCTCCTTCTCTTACAAGCTCCATGTGGGAGTTTCTCTTTTTTAAAATTCCCTCTCCATAATTATTTGTTATAGCTATTTTTGCCCCCCTGCCCCACCCAACTCATGTTATTATAAATGGTAATTAATCATCTCATTTAAGTCTTGCCCCCAAACGATTTATGTTAAAGAAGTGATGCCAATGGAATGATTAAAGGCCAGAGGAAAAAAGCACTCGACAGCCCATGGAAGATAACCTCTGAAATACTGAGAGTTTCCTCTCTTTATTTATGTCATTATTTTGTATTTCCTTCTTAAACACCTTCCTCTCGCTGCAGGTGATACCAGCATTCCCTCCCCACGCTGGTATCTCTTTGTCATTCTGACCTTGCATTTCCAAATGCCAGAGTGAACACTGACAGCACGCCTTACCACCTCAAGCCCACTATGTCGATAATTTACATGTGTTTTCTCCCTGAAAACTTCATGCTTGTGTGATTTCACTTTAGGTGGCCGCATTACTCTTCTCCCAGTCATCCATGACTGAAAATGTGCAGTCGTGTTTGCTTCTTCCATCACCCAATCAAGACGGTGACACCTTCTTTGCCTGGAGAAGGGCCTCGAGTTACACAGCTCTCATGTGTAAGGCTCTGGCTCTGCACCGGCCACATGTTACTATTTCCTTCGCATCTCTGAGGTCTGCACCTTCCTTCTTCCTTCTACACCACGGCCAAGACTCAGGCTTGTCACACACAAGCCAAAGCACCGCTGCAGCCCCGAAATGGTCCTGCTGCCTCTAGGCCCTCCCACTGGATCCACATGACACGTCACTGCTGAATGACTTCTCAGGAATACTTCTTTGTATATCCCACGTCTTGGCTCAAAAACACTCCAGGCACTTCCCACTTCTGGGAACAGTGTTTCCCAACATATATTCCATAGGACACCAATCTTGAGTGATACTTAAAAAAACAAAAACAGTTGTGGGCAACACAAATATGCTGTTTCCCTTTCTTGGAGATTCATAATCCATCTGAGGAATACTGCAGTAACAAACCTTCGTGTTTGACCGACCACTTTCCACACTGATTCGACCACGGGACCCTTTTTTCATGTAACATTTATCAACTTGGAACACACTCCGGAAATGCTGACCTGCAGGATGAAGTCCAGTTGTTTTCTCCCAAAATTCACTGCACCAGGTGACTTGCACGGAATCTGTTCCTACCAATCCCTGTGTAACCACTAACGAGGTGAAACTCAACTCTTCATGGCCTCTTGATAACATCTCCGGCTTTCCCGCTGCTCCGCTCTGCCCCTGCTTCCTAGCCAGATCCTCCTCACCTTCATACATCACTTCCACCCTGGGCTTACCGGCTGGACGTGGTCTCTCCTCTAAAGGCCTTGCTGCCTGTGCCACTAGACACCCACTGTGGCACATTTACTGTTGCACCGAGTTACTGTTGTAACCTATTTTGCAATATCACTTCCGTTTTTGTACAGAGACATCAACTTCCTTAGATGCTCAGGGCAGAAACCTCTGGAAGGCATTTTTAGACCCTCCTCTCCCCCCACCCCGCCCCGCCAGTGCCTCACATGTCCAAGTTTTCTCCTTCCCTTCACCAGGAAACCTCTCTAATTTGTGGTCTTGCATCAGCTGTCTCCATTTCCCAAGAATCCTCCTACAGATGCACTTGGCTTCCATCCTTGAATGGCAGTGGAATAGCATTTCCAAATGTCACCACTGACTTTTAAAGAACTGTCCTTGATTCTCTTTTTCCCTCTCTACCTGCTCCACCTCTGTTTGGACAGTTCTTACCTCCTGGGTACTATGTTAATATTTTGTCATTTGGCTTATTGGCTAGAATCTCCTGTCCCAACAAACCTTCAACCAGATCGGCAAACTAACTTACACCTTAACTGCTATCACTCTTTCTGCCTAACTCCTGAGGGAGATATTCCCTAAAAGTGAGACTGTCAATGCCTGAAGGATGCATTCAGAGGCTCACTGCACCACAAGAAGATCAAGAGGTAGGTGTCCACCTGCCACTATCTCTTGCTTCTGCTATTATAACAGTTGCCCCAAACAATACTTTTCTGGACTGAAAGCACAGGCCAGCATTCTAGGTACTGGAATAGAAGGCATTCCTACTTACCCGCAAACCAAACAGTGGTGAGGAAGGCAGTCATACTTACGTTGAAAGCTCCCAGAAGAAACAATGTGGGTTGTAACCCAACTGAAAATATCAATCGCAGAATTGTGGAGGCAATTAAGGCCCGGATGCCATGGGGCTTAGGGAGGGCAATGACGATGGCCAGAGAGATGAGCATGGCCGTCCATAGGAGTCCTGACCAGTGTGGCTCCAGTGTTCCTGGGAGGACAGAGGAAGGCTCTCACAAATTGGTGCTTTCACTCATAACAGACCATTGGTGACACACCAAAATAGGCTTAATTCCATTTTCTTTAATCACCTTTCTGGCCTTATATGTCCCAACTCTCACCTTGATTTCTCTGCCCCAGACATAACAGTCAGTGTTTTCTGACCTCTGAGCCTTCATACATGTTTCTTCTGCCTAGGAAATTCTTTGCTTCCTATTCATCTTAGGTGCTAGCTTAGATATTACCTTTTCTAGGCAGTCTCCCCCACTCGCTCCCTCCTTCTCCACATTCCCTGCACCTTCTGGTCATCCCTGTAGAATACCATTTTCTAATGGTCAGTTTACTTGTGTGTGTCTCTCTCACCAGACTCCACGTCCCCTGAGAGAGGTACCTGGGTTGCCAGCAGGCACTTACCAAATGCTTGTTCAATAAATAAAACTCATACATGTGTCACACTTCACTCCTAGGGAGGTAAACTGGAAGCATAAACTTGGTTTTCTATTAAAAGTATGCAAAGGAAAATTGCAGGTCCCCTGAATCAGATTTCTTCAAGAGAAGGAGGAAGGCAACTTCCGTATCAGGAGCAGCATCCTACAATTAGATTATCCTTGCAGTCAAAGAGTTTATACCAGTTTTTGTCATCTCTTGCTATTGCAAGTTCTATTTAGAGTGTCCCACGAGACGGCTTGGTTATATAATGTGAGCCAACATGGCTAAAAATATAGTTCTGTAAAACACTCATTAAAAAAAAAACAACCCTATTTCAAATGCTGTCACATTTTGAGTCTCCTTCAAATGTAAACAAGCAGCACTACATGATTAAGGCCACTTATATAAAGGAGTTTCACTTCTTCATAACTGCTGGGATTGCAGCACCATCCAGGAAGGGACACCTTTGCAGGTTACAGCTCTTCCACGAGCGGCTGGCTGCCCTACTTCATTTAGTCCACGCCTGCTGAGATGCATCTTCCCTTTAAAAATTTCCCCTAAGCCGAGCCACTTTCCTCCTCCCCTTTGATCTCCTTCAAAAGGAAAAGCTGATTAGAAATGAGCACAAAGAGGCAGAAGCTTCTCAGAAATTCAAGAAGTGGATATGGAGACATATATATTGCTTTGTGTGCATTTAACAGCCATGAGACATGGTATTAAGCCCTTTATGTTGGTTATCATTTATTAATCCTCTTAGCCACCCTGTGAGGTTGGTACCATTATCTCCATTTTACTCTAAAGGAAACTGAATCTTGAGTTTGCATGCCTTGCCCAAGTGACAAAGTGACTAGCTGGAGACTACCTACCTCTGACGTGGATGGTCCTTAACCACCATTAAAAAAACAATCCGTGCATTGTAAGTGTAAAATTTGGTGAATCTTGGCAGTTCATACAGTCGTGTAACCTCTACATGTGACTGTCACCACAACCAACATGCAGAACATTTTTGCCACCCTAACAAATTTCCCTGAGGCCAGGTGTGGCAACTCAGTCCTGTAATCCTAACATTTTGGGAGCCTGAGGTGGGAGGATTATTTGAGGCCAGGAGTTTGAGACCAGCCTGAGCAACATACTGAGATCCCATTTCTACAAAAAATAAAATAATTAGCCAGGCATGGTGGCATGTGCCTATAGTCCCATGTACTCAGGAGACTGAGGCAGGGGATTGCTTCAGCCCAGGAGTTTGAGGTTGCAGTGAGCTTTGATGACGCCACTGAACTGTACCTGGGGTAACACAATGAGATTCTGTCTCAAACAAACAAAAAAAAAAACCTCCTTATGTTCTGATCAAATAGACAATATTCTGCAGGGTTAGTAACCACCAGTTTAAATGTCAATCATCTTTTAAAATCAGATACATTACTCAAAGAATTCTTATACAGTAGCAAGAAGGGAAGCAGTACACTCTTCTCTTCTGCTATTTTGTTTCCCAGACAGACATGGGTTATGTTAAATCTTGTAATAAAAAGCAAACAGTTATGTATCTGGCAATAAAATTCTCTATTAGCTTAAGTTCCAAGAGATCGTTAGTTTTACATTCATATTAGCCCATTTTACCAATAAACCAAGGAATATAGCATTTAACTAATTTTTCCAGATTGTCAGGCTCCTAATACACTGTCCCCACCATTCTGCCAAGGAGTTTTTTTCTAAGGAGTTTTCTTACCTGGTCTCAAAGGTGTGATAATAGCTTGCTGAAGATTAGCCTTTCTCAGAGGAGTTTTGCCCTGAAAAAGTCCCGCTGTCCCATTTTTCCCAAGAAACTTATTCTCCAAATTGGCCTTCTCCTCTGTGAAAAGGTAAGATCGTCATTGTCCAGACAATCAGCAAGGAATCCAAACAAATCAATACCATGAACTTAAAATAGGAGCTAACTCCCCCTACCGGTATACTGCCAACTCATTTGTCAAGTACAAGTGGGTTCCAGCAATGAAAAATAAATGAATACACAATTTACTCCACAGATAGACTGTAAAAATAATCACTAAAATACTGGCAACATTGAACAATGTATTACAGAAAAGGAAAAGTGCAGATTCTGCATTGTGAATAAACTCCTTATCTTTGTTTGATACACATTTAGGTCCATACAAGCATGGATTGGCCTTATCTACCCCCTAAATACATCATGTTCCTCTTAAAGAAAACTGTAGCCACCAGGATCTGTAGGGCTTACAAGGGACATCTTATAGTTTTATAGAGCTTCTTTCTCAATGGGGTGGGGAGTGTGGGGTGTATAAGAGTGGAGCACAGCTAGGTTCTCTCAAGAAATTTTATCTCAGGTTATACTGTGCCCAGAAGTCAGTGCAAAGCGGTGAAAGGTCTGTTCTATCAACAGCCTACTGACAGGTAGGGTGTCAGGAATGCAGTGAGACCAAGCAATAATACACTCTGATTGCAACTGTGTAAAAAGATATGATTATTTAAGAAAAAAAAATTGGAAAGTAATACATTAGAACTAAGGTAGTTTTGAAAACTAGTGAGATCAATTTTTTTCTTCCAAACTACATTTAATAATATTGTTATGCTTAATATTTCCTTTTTTTTTTTGAGACAGAGTCGTGCTCTGTTGCCTGGGCTAGAGTACCCTGGCTTCAGCCTAGCAGTACTATAACCTCAAACTCCTAGGCTCAAATGATCCTCCTGCCTCGGCCTCCCAGAGTACTAGGATTACAGGTGTGAGCCACCTCGCCTGATCCCTCTTTTTTGTTTTAAAGAAAAACTTAGTTTTTCTCATGTGGAAAATGAAAAAAGAAAAACTTAGTAAAAAGAAATCCTCAGACAGCCCAGTCATCTCCTCAGGGTTCCAGTGAAACAAGGGCATGGGGAAGACAGCTGGCCCTCTTATTTATCCTTCCTCCCATAGTACTTCCAACAGACTCCTTCTCTCAGGATCCCCACTGGACACCATTAAAGTCCCTTTCCAAGAGAATGGTACCACATTTGGACAATGCACTATAAGTGGTAAGTGCAGCTGTGATGGAATCACTTTTGTTCCCCATCACATATTGATATTAATTTATCTTAATAAGGAGGATGGAGGCTGGGCACAGTGGCTCACACCTATAATCCTAGCACTCTGGGAGGCTCAGGCAGGAGGATCACTTGAGTTTGAAATTGCTGTGAGCTAGGCTGACACCATGGCACTCTAGCCTGTGTGACAGAGCAAGACTCTGTTTCAGAAAAAAATAAAAAATTGGGAGGCCGAGACTGGAGGATTGCTTGAGCTCAGGAGTTCGAGACCAGCTTGAGCAAGAGCGAGACCCTGTCTCTACTATAAATAGAAACAAATTAGCCAAACACCTAAAGACAGAAAATATTAACCGGGCATCGTGGCGTGTGCCTGTGGTCCCAGCTACCCAGGAGGCTGAGGCAGGAGGATCTCCTGAGTCCAGGAGTTTGAGGTTTCTGTGAGCTAGGCTGATGTCATGGCACTCTAGCTCAGGCAAGAAAGTGAGACTCTGTCTCAAAAAAAAGAAAAGAGAAGAAAAAATTGGCTGGGCATGGTGGCATGCACCTATAGTCCCAGCTACTGCGGAGGCTGAGGCAGGAGGATCATTTGAGTCCAGGTGTTTGAGGTTACAGTGAGCTATGATGACGCAATGGCATTCTAACCCAGGCAATAGGGCCAGACATAGTCTCAAAAAAAAAAAAAAAAAAAAAAAGCATTTTAGGAGGCAAGGTGGGAGGACTGCTTGAGGCCAGGAGTTCAAGACTAGCCTGGGCAACATAGCAAGATCCCATCTCTACAAAAAAAAAATGAATTTGGAGAGGGGTGGTGGGAGGGAGGTGAGCACAGGTATAAAGTGCAACACAAAAGATCCTTGTGATGTTAGAGCTATTCAATATCTTGACTGTGATGGTAGATACACGAATCTACACAGGTAATAAAATTACAGAGAACTTAATACGCATACACAAAAAAAATTCATACAGGTACAGTTGGGGAAATCTGAGTAAGATTGGTGGATTGTCAATTGCAAAGATGTGGAAATAACCCAAGTGCCCATCAATACATGAGTAGATTAATAAAATGTGGTATATGTATACCACGGAGTACTATTCAGCTACAAGAAACAATGGTAATATAGCACCTCATGTATTATTCTGGATAGAGCTGGAACCCATTCTATTAAGTGAAGTATCCCAAGAATGGAAAAATAAGCACCACATGTACTCACCATCAAATTGTTGGGTTTTTTTATTTTTTTTTTTGAAACAGAGTCTTGCTCTGCTGCCCAGGCTAGAGTGTCGTGGCATTAGCCTAGCTCACAGCAACCTCAAACTCCTGGGCTTAAGCAATCCTTCTGTCTCAGCCTCCCAAGTAGCTGGGACTACAGGCATGTGCCACCATGCCCGGCTAATTTTTTTCCTATATATTTTTAGTAATCCAGCTAATTTTTTTCTATTTTTAGTAGAGACGGGGTCTCGCTCTTGCTCAGGCTGGTCTCAAACTCCTGACCTCGAGCGATCCTCCCGCCTCGGCCTCTCAGAGTGCTAGGATTACAGGCATGAGCCACCACAGCCAGCCTTCAAATTGATTTTAACTGATAAACACCTAAGTGCACATATAGAAATAACATTCATCGGTTATCGTGCAGATGGGAGGCGGGTGGAGGGGATGGGTATATATATACATAATGAGTGCGATTCGTACCGTCTGGGGGATGGACACACTTGAAGCTCTGACTGGGAGGGGGGCCCAAGGGCAATATATGTAACCTAAACATTTGTACCCCCATAATATATTGAAATAAAATAATAAAAAAAAAGAGAGATTGGGGGATTGTACAATGTCAATATCTCAGTTGTGGTATTATACTCTATGCCCAATGATAATAGACAAAGTTATTATGTGGCTGGCATCACTATATTTGGGTTTGAGTCTTGGAGTTTCAGTGAACATTGTTTCATCTGGATTTTCCCATGTGTCTCTAAAGCCTAAATATTTATCATTGTGAACTACAAAATAACATTGATTTGTACTTACAGTCCATTCCCAAAATACAGAGCATTTCAATTATTTCTACCATAATATGAATGACAAAGTACCTTGGTATAGAAAGGAGTTTATATTTTCTTGCAGCGCCTTCTATTTTTGAAAGGTCCTCAGCACAAAGCAAGCCACTAATCCTTAAAATTGCCAGAGATCCTAGGTGTGTGCGCAGACCTCCAGCCCCCATTCCCTCAAAAAAAGGTCAGAGAAAGCAGACACTTACCAAACCATGAATCTATGTTTTCAGTATCTTCCTCATCACCCAAAGATGTAAAATTGATGAAGTCCATCAGGGCACCATAGGAGTAAGAGGTTTCAACTTGTGACATTGCTCCCCACTTAGCATTCTTGTAAGAGTATTTGTATCTCTTTTCTTAACAGGTGACCTGAAGAAAGAAATGGTTCAGAAACTTAGTTGCACATTAATCTGAGGTATTGATTGCCCACAATTACTTTGGTTTTACTATCATGTTTGCAATTTTGTAAATCACCCAGAATTTACTGAAAATATGCCTTACTTTTTCTAATCAACCTAAAAGTTACTTTTTTTTTTTTTTTTTGGTAACTTTAAGACACTCTTTGCGATAAATATTTTTGGAATTAGAAAGAATCAAAGTTTGATAAGTACCCACAATATGCCATGCACTGTGCTAGGTGTATCGCATTCATTATGTTATTTTCCCTCAATCTACCATTTTCTCTTTTCTAGCCTCCTCTCATCCAGTTTACTTTCTCTCTGCCCTGAATAAGCCAATTTCTGAAACACACTATTAATTTTTATACCTATCAACCAAAATTTTATTCATCAAAGTCCAATTCAAATCTCTATGAATTCTTTCCCAATTTCCACCTATTATACATAATTGTTGCCTCTCCAAAGCCATAGTGCTTTGTTTATATATAACTCTGCTATAATACTTACTATCCAATTTTAAATTAGCCAACTATGCAAATGTCTCTCCCAGTAGACTCTAAGTTCCTGAAGACAAGGGTGGATTTTACTCACTAGTGTTTACCTCATCCATCCAAAGTACCTTATACATAGTAAAAGCTCAGTACGGTTTTACCAAATATAGGTTTTCTTTCCTTAGAAATATTTTCAAAGTATACTATTCCTAGGCATGAAGAAAATGACTTTGAAATACATGTAAAGGGCACAACACGTAGAATAAGTAAAAGGAACAAGCCAAAGAAACAGGTCCACACCTACTCGTGTGTAAAAGTTTTGCACTCTATCTTGTGGAAATCTGTTTAAATTTAAAGTAAGCCCCAACTCCAGCCCTATTTAGTTAATAAAATAGCTGAAAGTAATGTGAAAAATAGCCTAAAGGCCACACTCGCTGGCAAACAATTTGCCTGTGAAACCCAATGAGCCATTTGTCTTTATCCAGGGAACAACACGTACTTAAAAGAATTCTGTATCTTGGAAGGGAAGTAGATACCAGCAATCACTTGCATAAATGTTTATTAAATTAATACTTTTATTTAAACTCTTATTTTATCATAAAAATGCATGCTTATTAAAAAAAGATTAAAAAGCTTTTATTAAAAAAAATCTATGTCACATTATTCCAGACTTCTCCCTCATATGTATACACATATATACAAACTGTTATTTTATTTGTAAAAAAATGAATCACTGACTTTTTGAATTTGTTTCCCATATTGTATTTTTCTGTGTCAATAAATATAGACATATCATCAATCAATGGCTGTACCATAATTACTTATCCTCTATTTTTAGCCCTTTTCCAATAGTTTTACTTTAAAGACACTGGTGGGAGAATATCTTTGCAGCTAAATTTCTGTGCCCATCCACAATTCTTCCTTTAAGATAAATCCTAAGAGGTGGAATTGTTGGGTCAGAGGCTCTTGAAACATACTGTGAAAATGTTTGTCAGAAGAATAATACTCACATTATCAGAGGAATGTGCCAGTTCCCCAAACCCTCACCAACTCTGGGCACTAACAGCCTTCAGTACTCATTTTCTCTAACTATACCATTCTAGCCATACTCTGAGATAAATCGTGAGATTAGTTACACCCAACCTACATTGGTGCTCAGTGGTTTGGCCAGCATTTCATAGCTTCTATCAGTGGAGTAGGGTAATTCAGAAGATACTTCTGGCCTTACAGTGTCCCCGGAAACATTTGTTATAAGAAATATTTGGTTTATATAGTGATATAAATCTAGATACCAGAGAACTTCATTTTCCCATGGCCTCTCCTATGAACTAACTGCAGCCAGAATTCCACAAATACCTTTATAACAATGCTCTAATTGAGGGACTTAGTGTAGAAACATGACATTTTGGAAGCAGGAGAAATCTTAGATAATACCTAACCTTTGCAATTTATAGATAAGTATTAATTAAAGCATACAGGGTTCTCCAAGATCACACAACAATAATACTAATGACCATGGTACAAAACAGTTGCCAAAGGCACATGCCAGGTGCTGTGAAGTACTAAATATTTACTGTTTCTTTTTGCTTTCTTTCTTTTTATTTTTTTGAGATAGGGTCTCGCTATGTTGCCCAGGCTAGAGTGCAGTGGCATCATCATAGCTCACTGCAATCTCAAACTCCTGGGCTCAAGTGATCCTCCTGCTTCAGTCTCCCGGAGTGCTAGGATTACAAGGCGTGAACCACCGTGCCCAGCCTAAATACGTACTATTTCTAATGCTCGCAACAATCCTGTAGAGCAGCAATTTGTCGCGCCGTGCTTGCCAGCAAGAACGACGCAACAACTTGGAGTTCTTCCGACAGCGGTTTATTGGGGCGAACAGCTTCAACAAGATGGCGAGAGACTCAGAACGGGAAGTACGGTTGACTTATATAACAGCACAAGTACATGTGGCGGAATGTGATTGGCGGCAGTCCCTGACGCACCATCAAGAGGCGGTCTCCTTTAGCGCATGCGTTAACTATAGCCAGAC
>CAUYSK010037062.1:0-11513 GCA_963575035.1 Avahi laniger | reverse complement strand
CAATACGCAGGAAGATGTCTGGAACACAGACTTGACTTGAGAGTAAAAAGACCTGGCTAGGGTGCAAGTCAACCATATAAACATGGATGTCTGGTTAACCCAGGTGGACCTTGGTTCCTTTTCTAGATTGGGGAGGTTGGACTAGATGAGCTCTGACATACCAGGATTCTATGTGAAAGAAAGCCCAGGCATGAGAAACCGAACTTATGTCTATAAAGTGACTACATCAACAAACTCTGCTCTGGAATCTGATGAAGGCCTTCAGTGAGAAGTCACAACAGATCACCCCACAGCTTAGCACGTTTCTATCAAGTGAAAAAGACACATACCACACAAAGAGATGGCAATACCACAAGTACAGCCTGGCTTGATTCAATGAGCTATAATGACTATAATCTGAGGTAGGCACAAATCTTGTACCGGAAAGCAGAGGGGAGAAGGGAGAGGCTCACATTTGCTCGCCTTTAGGAGGCAGCCACGTCCTCACCACACAGTAAAATTGGATAAACAAGGCTGAATGCAGCAGCTCCTTTGTTTCTGCTGATGGGAATTGATACCGACACTGGAAGTCAAACGGAAGGAAGGGCCAGACTGGCTGAGGGCTGCAAAGTCAGAGCAAGGAGGCTGGAAACGATTTTACGGGGAATGAATGAGATGTTCTGTCAGAGCTCCTGCGAGTTAAGCGGGATTTCAGAAGGTGGGGCAAGCAGTCTTCTGAGTAAGAAGGCTGGGAATGAAACACATGGAGAGAGACAGAGAGAGAGAGAGAGAGAGAGAGGCAGTGTATGTGTGTAGAATCTGATGAAGAGAGAGCAAGAGAGAATGAGAGAGAGCTCCTAAGAACTTAGGGCTCCTGTAGCAAAAAATTTCAAGTTAATATTATTCCCTAGATCTTGCTATCTAACTCAGAAAGTTTCAAAACCAGTCAGCAGCCACAGCTATTTTATACTATTATTTTACCCTAGTAAGACCCCTTAAAGACTGTTTTAATCCTGACATCACATCTGGGAGGGACAGAGAATTTCCAAATAGGAAAATTCTTCTCCCAGGACAAGATGCAAGTTAGAAAAGATGAGCTAGTACTCCTGACCTCAATGTATAACCTCAGCTGTCAGAAGACTAGGCACACTATAATTAAGAGAAGCACCAGAAAAGCATCTCTTTCCAGGGTGAGAATGGTGCAGGAAGAATGGAAGCCCCTTGTTAAAAAGACAGTTCTGCAGGGGACTGTATTAACTGCAGTCCATGGCCCTCTGCAGCTCGAAATCAGGAGGAAAAAGTTGTTTTTTCATGATTAATACTCAGGAATTAGTGGCTGCTGATCTTCACAATCTCTACAGTTCTCTAAAGGGAAATGAGAAGTCATGCTCTATTTAAATGGGCAACCCCTCACTTATAATACTATATGAAAGGGCTGGAAACCCTATTTCCCTGAAGAAAGTCTGCCAACACGAAAAGCCTCATTACATACAACTCTCAAAACCCAGGCAACTTTGACATTCCCCCAGTACAGTAAGATTTCCCAGGTAGCAGCTTTGATTCTTTTTCAATAATCATGAAACCTGTGTAAAGTCTCCCCTTACAATGGGATGGGGGAAGTCAACAAAGAGAAGGGCAGGGAAACAAAGAAAAAGCATTGAGTCAGGAAGGATAACTGTATAAATGGTATACCAACAATGTCATTTCTAAATTGAGAAAAATGTCAGCCTGAGGAGAGAGCTGGGGAAACTGGAGTGGGCAGATCAGAGAAAAAGATAATAGTGTTGGGAGGAGGGATGGCTGAAAGACACAGCAGAATGGAGGAGCAGGAAGCAAGTTAAAAAAAAAAAAAAACCCACAAGGAGGAGAAGGCACTTAGCTTAATGGAAGTGGGAAAGCATGCTCAAAGAAAAAGCTCCAGGCAGGAGGGAGAAGCAACTTACCCCTTAAAAAGGCTCTTGGGAAGAGGGGGGCTCAGCACATGACAAAGAGGAGAAGCTGTAAGTCCTCAATCTTTACCTGCCATCCAGTCAAAAGCCCCCGACTGGACAGCTAGACAGCACTCAATTTTCCTACCCTTGCATCAAGCCCAAGATACTCATTAAAATAAGCTTTCTCTATTAGCTCATAGGGCATTAACCCATCTCAAAACTCATTCAGATTGTTCTTCAGGGACGAAGGAGGCTGAACAAATCAAGTCCCAAAGCATCTTTAACTCACAGAAAGCAGCTAACAGACCAGTTTCCATGTCCCCAACAACCATTAACTTTAACTTTGCTTGAAATCTGACCAGCACAATGGTATCGTAATATAGGAAGAATGCCCACTCAGATATCCCTTTAGGCTCTCAAGTCATCTGGAGTGCTTCAGGCCGGTTTCCGGTTTTTGACGGCTGCGACTGGCCGAGGAAAAGGCCCACTCCCCTTAAGCTCTTTCCCTCTGTACCTGCTCCTCCATAAATTCTTCCCAAGAATATTTTTAGTCTCGGGTACCTGCTACCCAAGACCCTCCGAACGTCACGGGGCCGCTTAGAACTAAAATAGTCCCGCAGTCCTTACACCCGCAGGGGCCGCCGAGCCTGTTGCTCCAGGGGCCACTGCGGGCAGCCGAGGGGAGGGGTCGGCCGGGACTCGCCCCGGGACAGCCCGGGCCTCGGCCCGGTTCCCCCGGACTGAGGCGTCTCCGAGAGGAGCTGGACGGTAAGTTTCTCGTACGCAGCCAGGGCGCCATACTCTGGAAACCGTAAACCCCGAGGAGCGCTCAGACCCTACGTCCCCACAGGGAGGCTTCCCGTCAGGGATTCCTGTGTGCCCCCCTCAGGGCCTCCACAAGTTTCCAAAGAAGCGCAACGTCTTTTCCGGAGTCTCCTGTTTCCCTCCCCACTAGGAGTCGCAACATGGCCTTCCCGGGCATGTTCCTCTCCCCGCCTCGTCCCTTCCCGCACGGTCCCCTACTTCCAGGCCCCTTACAAGACCTCCTGGCCTAGGAGAGAAAGAAACGACCACTCACAGCTTCACTACATTCTCTACCACAGCCGCCATCTTCCCCGCTCCTCTCTCTCAGGCCGGGAGGCCCCAGAGCCCGCAGCGCGCAGGCGCTGGGACCGCACGGGGGCACCAGTTTCCTCGTCCCTCTGCGCAGGCGCCTCCCGGGCGCGCGCACGCACGCGAGCGAGCGCTTCAGAGCGAGCTTCACGTCTGTGCGCTGGGTCAGGGAAGGAAAAAGCGTTGTGATCCCACGGGAGCCCAACGCGCAGGCGCGACCGGAGACCGGTACGCGCCCCGCTGCTCTGGCTGGAGTCCCGCCTCTTCCAGTTAGAGAAGGGAGCGGGAGGAGGGGGAAGACGACTGTGACCTGGTGCAGAAATGAGAATGCCAAAGGTTGGTGGAAGCTGGGAGCGCCTGGAGAAAGGTTGGCTGGAGCGCCTGTGTCCTGCTACCTAGCTGACCTTTCACCATGTGGTTAGCCCTTTGCCCTCACTCACAGGCGAGGGGCTGGTGGGTAGCTGAAGGGAAGAGTGGTGTGCAGTCCAGTTGTGCTCCCAAATACGTGCCCATTTTAGGGAGAGGAAAGTTAACGCCCAGAACTGGCCAGTTCTTTGGCGTAACTATTGCAATCTGGCGAAAGTTACTTTACTTTCCTAACACAAAATCCAGCTCCTGGACTTCACTGGTACCTGCCTCTTTTCCCTTGCTTCCTAAGTTCACTCTGTCTGCTTAGGTTCTGAAGAACTTCCCTCCTGTGACTGTCGGTCTATCTTCTGTACCATTCATTTCTCCTTCACTGTTGCCTGCAAAAATGTGTAAAAACATGGCTTAACATCCCTGTTAAAAAAAAATCAAAAGCCCAAGTCTGCCTTCGATTATCACCCCATTTCTTTTCATCCTTTCAAAGCAAATATTCTGTTTATACTCCCCATCTCTGTTGCCTTGTTTCCAAGTCTCTCTTCCACCCAGTTTAACAGGGGTTTTCTTCCCACCCTTTCACTTGAAACAGCTCCTAATGAAATCATCATAACCAGCTAGGCATGGTGGCTAACAAGTGTAGTCCCAGCACTTTGTAGAGGCCAAGAAGGGAGAATCGCTCGAGTCCAGGAGTTCAAGACCAGCCTGGGCAATATAGCAGACCCCATCACTACAAAAATATATTTTTTTAATTAGCTGAGTGTGATGTGGTCCTAGCTACTTGGGAGGCAGAAACAAGAGGATCGTTTGAGCCCAGGAGTTTGGAGCTGCAGTGAGGTATGATTGTATCACTGCACTCCAGCCTGGGTGACAGAGCAAGACCCTGTCTCAAAAAAAGAAGAAAAGTCATCACAACCTCTGTTTCAATAGCTTTAGAGATCTGTTCTCTGTCCTGATGGGCCTATGACACCATTGGCCAGTCCTTCCTTTTTCAAACTCTGCTATACGTTTTTTTTTTTTTTTGAGACAGAGTCTCACTCTCTTGCCTGGGCTAGAGTGCCATGGCATCAGTCTAGCTCACAGCAACCTCAGATTCCTGGGCTCAAGCTATCCTCCTGCCTCAGCCTCCCAGGTAGCTGAGACTACAGGCACGTGCCACCATGCCGGGCTAATTTTTTCTATTTTTAGTTGTTTGGCCAATTTCTTTCTATTTTTAATAGAGACAGGGTCTCACTCTTTCTCAGGCTGGTCTCGAACTCCTGAGCTCAAATGATCTGCCCACCTCGGCCTCCCAGAATGCTAGGATTACAGGCGTGAGCCACCGCGCCTGGCTTTTAATGCTCTTTTAATGCTTTTCATTTCTGGATAGAATTACCTTTTCTTCTCTAATTCCATACTTTGATTTTAAATGATCAAAAAGGGATAGTCTGGCTTTTATTTGTATCAAGTTGCATCTCCAGTAAGACCCTGAACACTATCCAGAGACAAATATTTATTTTGTTTAGAAAACATAGGCTTTAGTTGACAAATGGTATGGTCCGTTGGTTGGTATATGGGTTAACTGGCAAAATAATAATATGGACAACTCATGAATTTAATATTATCCTGCTAACAGGTTTACAGTTCACTCTGTCTCTTTTTTTCCATTCTGGGTTTAGATCCTCTAAGAGTTGTACAAGAACACATTTTCCCAATACCACTATAGCCTTCTTTAGTGCATTTTGTTGAGCTGTGATTTGTTCCTGCTTTAAATTATCTTTAAATACTATCTTATCTGGTTTTTCCACAAAGTAATTTTAAATGTATTCATACTATAATGGACTTTTTTTGAGAAGTGAATGGTAAATATCTCATCCTTTCAAAACTAGCAATTTTTCTTTTCATATATAAGTGTTATTATGGTTTTTTTTCCCCCTTGAGATTTGAATGGTTATGTGGGCAGCAACCTGGAAGCTTGTACTTCTGGAGCTTGTGATGTTTTTTCCCCAAAAATACTTATTTAAAAACATTTTGTTGTGATTTGAAATATTATTAGACTCCACTAAAATTTCCTTAGAGTTGTAAGCCAACTCCTGGTCTAGATTCCTACTCTCTAAAGAGTAGAAATACCTTGGTCGATAAAAGTGGATCCTTGTAGTTTATTACAGTTCTGTAAATGTCATTGCAAGTAATTGTTTTAACAGAAAAATACCGCTTTGATTTTTCAAAATATTTTTCTCAAAGGTAAACGGCAATTTTGATAATTTGACATGAATAGAAATCCTGAAAAACTGCAAATGATCAATTTATGTTATTAAACTAATTATTTGCCTTAAAACAAAAGTAAATATGATGCTTCTGGCCATAACAGAGTAATGTATGCCAGACTTGCCAACTTGAAACAAAAAGCTGTTAAAATTGGCAGAATATATGAGGGATTGCTTTTAGGCATTGGACAACAGGTAGACAGGACTGTGATCCTTACAAGAAAGGACACACATTCATTCCTTTTACTCAGATTTTACATCTGGGGAAAGTTTTAAAAATTCAGGACATTGCAGTGGAGCATGATAGTCTATTAGTTGATGAAGTCCAGCATAGTGTTTGAAGCTATTGAAATGCTGGGGGACTACAGAAGGAGCTGCACACAAGGGAACAAGACAGCATGAAGTTTTTACAATTCTTAGGACAAATGCTTAGCAGTACATTTATGGTGAGACTCCATAGGGTCTGGCAGAGAACAGTTTCTGATAAATAGTGGCTCCTTTAAGAAGATTTTGTTAGTAGGGCTGATAGTGGAAAAATAAGATGAGCCTTCAGGGTCATCTTCTAATGCCAGGTAATAAATATGGGGTCTATTAAAAGATACAGCAGCTAGCCATGTAGAGCTCTCAGTAGTCAAATTGAAAACAATTTGGAGAACAAGTAACAACAGTATTGAATTATACCCATGGAACAAAATAAATAACAATGAGTCCATTCTCTCTCTCTCTCTCTCTCTCTCTCTCTCTCTCTATGTATACACACACACACACACACACACACGCACACAGGGAAAGAGGGAGTGAAAGAGAGGTCTTCCAAATAGAAGAAAAAAGAATCTCAATTAATAATTGTAAAAGTCATGAGACAAACACAAAACCACACTTAAGCAAACACCACAGAAATAATTGATGCAGGCATGATTCACCAATGGATGATAGAAATCCGTGGACAAGATCTTGAGGAGAAACAGGATATTATCAGTCTCAAACTATTTTCCCCAAGATATTTATTGATTAAAGAAGGAAAAAATAGTGATATTATAATGGCAGAATCCAGCAGACACCACCTTAACCAAGTAGTCAAGATTAATGTCACTAGTAAAAGACATATCGACATCAGGTAACCCCCTATATTATGCACTGAGGATATAACAAAATCCATGTTATATTCTTCCCCACAGTGCATGATCCAACCTAATCATGTGAAAACACTGGACAAACACAAACTGAGAGACAAATCTATAAAATAACAGACCAAAAATTTTCAAAGCTGGTGAAAGTCATGAAAGACAAAGAAAGAATGAGGAACTGTCACAGATTGGAGGAAGTTAAGAAAACAGAACAATTAAAAACAATGTGGGATCATAGATTGGATTCTAGAACAGAAAAATTACCTTAAAAGGGAAAATCTGGTGAAATTCTAATAATGTCTATAGTTTAGTTAATATATTATACTTATTTTAATTACCTGGTTTTGATAATTGCTTTGTAGTTTTATAAATTGTTACTGTTAAGGGAAGCTGGATAAAAAGTATATTTCCTACACTATCTTGGCAACATATCTGTAACTTTAGTATTATTTCAACATACAAAGTTAAAAAAAAAAATGAATGGAAACTCAACCTGTGGGATAACATCAAGCAGTTTTATGTTCCAGCAGAAGAGGACAGAGAGCCTAGATCACAAAAAAAAAAAAAAGAAAAAAAAATCTGTGAAAAAGTATGGCTAAAAATGTTTCTAAGTGGTTGGAAAACAGCCTAGTAATCCATAATGCCCAGCGAAGTCCAAGTAAGTAAAATCAAAGAAAGCTATACATAGGTACACCACTACACAAAAATATCTCATAGTTAAACTATTAAAGCCCAGAGCATCTCAATATAGAATAAATTTGTTATTTTTTCCAATTATTTTCTACTGCTCACTATTAATATTATTTGAGGGAAATTATATACTCTTAAAGCAAATTCAGGAAGACTGATGAATTATTTGTGACAGTTTATGACCCAGGTTCGCAACTTTCTGCCCATTTGGGCTGCCTTTTTAAACTCTCATTGGCCACTTAAATTTTACTAAAGCTACATGTCAGGTAACATTAAAGCATCTTGGCTGTATACTCTGTACTATGCTTCATCAACATTTCTTTCACCTAGTATTCTTGTGTTTTTCTGTTACTTATTTTGATATTTATAATTGAATAACTTTATGACATGTAAAGCAAAACTTTGCCCAAATCAATTTACCCATTTTGCTGCATGAGTTCTTTTTCCAAATGTTCTTATTGCTCTGTGTACCTTTATCATTTCATCCAATTCCTTGAACCATTTTGTATTCTTTACTTATGTCCTACATCTATATCTTTTATTTCTCTTTCCAAAGAGATTTTAAAATATTGTTGGGATAAAATAAAACAAAAAATCAAAAAATTGAATAACTATAAGAAATTATTAATAATTGTACGTGTATAGGAAGTTAAGTTTTTCAAAATCCATGGAGGAAATATGACCCCTACCCCTATTAATGTTAAGTGAACTTCCTGAATACTGACACAAACTCATTTATTATCTACCCTCTCTACTCTTAAATATTGTAAATATGCCAAATAACCCTAAAATCATCTTAATTACTGACTTTTAAAATATATATAAATGGCAATTTGTCTCTCAATACTTTCCGATCTCCTTGATTCTGTGTGATTTACCTGTCTTCTTGAGTTTAACTCCAAGTTGGTTTGACCCATTTCTGTTCTATAATTAACATTAATTTTTATTTCTTAGAATATTTAACACTTCTTTTTTCTGGAGATTTCATCAAACATTCCTTGAACCAACAAACCCTATCCATAATGTGAGAATTTGGTAAACTGACTCTCTAATGTTAGACAGGCACATTCACATTACAGTACAAATACACAGAGAACACTGATGACAAATATTAAGGGAAACAGTGGGTGATTCAGCATTTTATAGCAGGTGTGTGATCAAGTTGAGTACTACCTCATGATTTTCCTTGAGTTGCACTTCATTTGCAAATCAGAGCTTAATAATTTATCATATTTAAATAGAAAGTCTTAAACTATATTTAGATTTACTGATGCAGTTTTTAAAGGCAGCAACATGAGAACCACTCTCCATGAGTAATTTAAGGACTATCATTTCTTTACTGGTCTGTAGGAAATGCCAAATCCTTAGTCATTAACTCTCTTTCCTGTGGAGATATTGTGGCTGACTTCAGGAGAAATGCAAATACCAGCTACAGCCATCTCTTCAGATTTGACAAGAGGAAAATCCACAGTTCTATGACTCTGGACTTCTGCCATAAGCAATCTTGTGTAAATAATTCAGAACTTAGGATATATGGGCACATTGAGATTCAAATGAGAGCTTGAGAGCTCCAAGGTTCATTTAAACATCCCAGGATTGAGTATGTTGAGCAGTGCTCTCAGTCCTCTAACACAGATGGTTCTTTGAGACCACTGCCTGTCTATATCCAATTTAATTCTTAAGTAAGTCCACTTATTCTACACATTAGGATTGTGTGGATTTTTAAAAAATAATTTAAAGGAAAATAGTAAGTGAATTGTTGATAACAGAAAATACTTTTCCTCAAAAAAAAATCATTCTGAGGGAAAATTTTTACAAGACAAAGGCATAGGAATTAGTTTATGTTACTTAATGACAAAATAACATCTCCTTGATTCATATTTGTTACATCCACCAGAAATTTCTAATGTTTATCAAAGACACAAAGCAAAATAAGTGCATTATCTCAATTAAGAATCTTAGATAAGGTGATTATATGATTTGTTGTCCAAACCAGAACACTTTTGAGACTGATGAGAATTACTTTAGAATAATTTGTAAGCTAGAAATGTCTTGAGCAAATCAAAATATGACAACAAATGTTACTCTCACTAGGGATTAATCTATGCATGCAATCCTCGTTACTTGTGTAAAAGATCAGAATATTTTTTAAAAAACCCAACTGTCATATTAATAGATCCATGTCACTTATATTGATTCAGCCTTAAGAAGTTATTTCAAATACTTCTTATAGTCTGCAGCTTTTTAAGGACATTTGGCAGTTATTTCTTGGTTTGTTAAGTTGTCTATTTAGATTTCATGCAAGTAATGAGAACAAAGATTGTATTTTTTAAAAAGTTTAATTTGGATACAGATCACTTTATTTTCATGAAATTGGGGGGGTATAATTTTATTCATAAATAAAATATATTATACCTACTTCTCACAAATATTTCTAATGCTCAGTAAACATCAGCTCTGTAGTGATTATTAATGTAGTTAATATTCCATAGTGTTACACTGGAGATTTTTTAACATCATATGAATATTTATTTCCAGTCCCTTACAATTATTAGAAGTACAGTCTGAAGGCTTGTATTTTATTGCAGAAATCAAGCTGGCTGCCATATATTTGAAGAAGTCACATCATCCCTTTGATACTGTGGTGCATAATGGACATTTAAAGTTCAGTGTCATTGCCTGTAGACTTTATCCATACAGTCTTCATGGTTTTTGAGAATGGAGCCAAAATAAAATTCTTTCGCTGAGTTCCTTTATCAAAAGTCAACCTTCAGTTGGGCGCAGTGGCTCACGCCTATAATCCTAGCACTCTGGGAGGCCGAGGCGGGTGGATCATTTGAGCTCAGGAGTTCGATAGCAGCCTGAGCAAGAGTGAGACCCCATCTCTACTAAAAAATAGAAAGAAATTATTTGGACAGCGAAAAATATATAGAAAAAATTATCTGGGCATGGTGGCACATGCCTGTAGTCCCAGCTACTCAGGAGGCTGAGGCAGAAGGATTGCTTAAGTCCAGGAGTTTGAGGTTGCTGTGAGCTAGGCTGATGCCACGGCACTCTAGTCCGGGTAACGGAGTGAGACTCTGTCTCAAAAACAAACAAACAAAAAAAATCAGCCTTCATCATATTTCCAAAATTGCTTGAGATGCTTAATTATTTACATTCAGAATTACTGAAATTTGATTTCAAATTCTAGGTGGGAAAATGATTGTTTTTGACTTAAGACTAGAAGGTGAATACTGAGATGAATGGATAATAATTATTATAATTGCCTCTGGTAGGTATATGTTCTCCCCCAGTCTCCTATAATTCCATTCTTAAACAGAATTCAGTTAGTATAACAATGGATATTCCAGCCCATTATGATTCTATTAGCAAAGTAGTGGCTATTCCTGTTCAAATTATATAACTATATGACAACTCTCTTTGAGTTTCAACATTGGTGTCAGAAACATAATTCATAAGAAAAGATCCTCACTTCGTATTTTAAGAGTCTGAAAAGTTTTACTTACTTGTCAATGCCTATATTTTGAGACAACATTTTTATTCTTTTAAAACATATAATTTTATGTCATCTGATATGTGATTTTTGCCCACAAGATGTCTTTTATGCCTCACCATATGCCTGAAAGTTTCCTTAACTATGGCACTAATCTCAATATCATCTTTCATCCTTGATCAGTACAATTGTGAGAAAAATAATTTACTTCCCAAATGATTCTAAGGAGAAAACTTCCACATTATGAAGAATTTATCATTTCTTATTCTAAATGTGAGATGGCTGATTTTATATTTTTGCTCAATTATGTTAGTGTCCTGTGATTTATTTCAAGATCTATCTTGAAATTAAAAAATTCTGAGGACAAACAAAGCCATTTTTCAACTTGCTTTGGACAGTACGAAAGGGGCATGAAGTGAAATTTTGATGATTTTTTTTTTTACATAAATTTTTTTTATTTATTTCAGCATATTATGGGGGTACAGATGTTTCTGTTACATATGTTGCCCTTGCCCCCACCTCCCTCCCTAAGTCCGAGTTTCAAATATGTCCATCATTTGGGTGGTGCACA